>JAQBSW010005492.1:0-56988 GCA_029291075.1 Eudiplozoon nipponicum
TTAAGTCAAGTTTGCGAGCTTGAAGTAAACACGCAATCCCATTGTATTTAACCAGTCGTCGAACAACATAACAAAACTACCGCCAGTCGCAACGCACTGACGCGTTTCGACCTTCCATGATCATCATCAGAGTACGACGGCAAACTGACTAGCGAGGATCAAACCGCATTGAATATATATGGAAATCAAATTTAGATATGCGGCTCTCACCTCTAGCAGTCTCGCATACATTGAACTTGACTGGAAATGTCGGCTGCACAATTTCTATGCAGTCACGAACATTAACAGTTTGCAGCTTTCGCCACATATACATATATAGGCAATACAATTTAAACAATAATTGATTGCGCGGGTGGTGGTAACAATTCTTTAAATCAAGTTTGCGTGCTTGAAGTAAACACCAATCCCATTGTATTTAACCAGTCGTCGAACAACATAACAAAACTACCGCCAGCTGCAACGCACTGACGCGTTTCGACCTTCCATGATCATCATCAGAGTACGACGGCAAACTGACTATCGAGGATCAAACCGCATTGAATATATATGGAAAGCAAAAATAGATATGCGGCTCTCACCTCTAGTAGCTGCATACATTGTACGTGACTGGATATGTCGGTTGCACAATTTCTAGCAGTTACGAACATTAGCTGTCTGTAGCTTTTGCTACACACACACACATATATATATACATACATACATATATATATATATATATATATATATATATATATATATATATAACAATTGTTTAAATCAAGTTTGCGAGTTCGAAGCAAACACCAATCCCATTGTATTTTTTCTATTCTATTTATCTGAGTACGATTGTCCACAGAAACCTTACCAACTATAGATAAAGTTACAGGAAGATTGCATTTTGAACCGGGGCGCATTTCCTTCGGTGTCTGTGACTCTGTCCATTGTGTCACTACGCCGCACATTACACACAACATTCAGTTGTTTACTAACTTATGTTTTTATAGAACTACTTGACGAATTCCCAATAAGGACGAATCCGGCCTATACGATGAGTTTCCTTTGCTACCTTGTACAAAGCCTAGTTCACACTGACAACAAACACATAACAAAAAACCCGCCATTGCACCCAAATACGGGAGCACTTCCTCAGATGGCACAGTGTCTTTACTAAAATGAAAGATTTTTGTCGGCTAGTTGGAACTTCAAATTAAATGCGATGGCAAATAATATCCAACTAAAGGAAAGAATGACCCAAACGTAAGTTATTTTAGCCGAAACACACATGCAATGCACAGATTAGATGGTGCAACAGATAAATTGCAAGACTCTGAAGCAAATGACCTATGGTTCACGTCCCGGCTACGGAAATTCCGGCAAGTATTTAATTAGGACCCAACAAAGACAGACCCAGTCTGTTTGGTGAATTATATTTGCTATTCTATACAATATTTAGTCTATATTCACTATATATATATATATATATATATATATATATATATATATATATATATATATATATATACCATTGCCATTTTCACCATTCTTTAAAATATAAGAACAAAAGGACGTACTCCATGGAATAACATTTATTAATAAATCTTATTTCTACCAGTATCTACAGCCATTATTCTGGATTCGCTAGTATATTCGTTCATCCAATCCCAACTGTACATTTGTCGTAACCAATCCCCTCTTCGTTAGTTAAATACTGTTTGTTGCGAAGAACTAATATATATGCAAATATGTATTAGGTGTTGCGAACCTAGTAACAAATTAGTTCAGTTGTGACCAGAAGGATAAACCAAAGGCAGCATGAACGGAAAGTATAATCTCATGCACATTTGTTTCGTGCTTACTGGCGACTCATCAGTAGGAGCCGGTATTACGCCCTTTAGCCACTATATATTTGGTCAGAGAATGTGGAATAATAGGACGGTACAATCTCCTAGACGAATGTGTAAACCTGCAATAGTGAAGCTAACATCATCTAAAGTCAACGACAATGCGACTTCAACGCTAACTCACTTACATAATATATATATATATATATATATATATATATATACAGAGTCTGTAAAGGATACTAACACTATGGCTATTGTGTTAGTAACCGATACCAACATTATTGTACCGAAAAGGTACATGGTACTAACACTATGGTTACCGAGTCGGTACATGATACCAACCTGATGGATATCAATTTATGCTATAGTTCACCGAAATTGAGAATTACAACAATTTCTGAACACCTGTTACTCCAGTAAATCCATACACTCTGGCCTTGATCGATATCAGTTATCACATTTCGCGGTAAGCATGACATCATTCAACTCAATATATTACAGTTGAATACTGTTTGTTGTGAAGAGTTAATATATATGCAAGTATGTATTAGGTGTTGCGAACCTAGTAACAAATTAGTTATGTCAGTCTTTGTTTTGCGAAATTTAGACCACTCCTTTTGCGTAACGTCATTTGGTGTGTCATCGCTTTCATTTTAATTGCGTCCGTAATTGATGTATGTGTCGTATTTTGCGAAGCGTTGGCTATTTTTAAAGGCATGTCAGTTATGTCTTTGTTCCAGTCCAATTTAATTTCTTTTTGAATTATTCTCTACACGTTTAAGCAAGGCTTCAGCTTATTAATTGCAATAGATTCAAAAGCCAGAAGCATTTTTTCTGCTTTTGCCTAGTACAGAGCTGAAAAATTGTTACTACAAACATCATAACGTGTGAGTAGTACATATACGTAAATTGCTGATTTTTGTGCAGGAGATGCACTCCTCTTTAATAGTTTTTGAGGGAGATGCTGATTTATTCTAGTTTCGAGCCACTTTTTTGATCTGCCGATGTACTGAGCGTTGCAGGTACATTGAAATTTGTATACAGACAAAGGTGTTGACGTCACAGAGAGGCTATCTTTTTCATTCGTGCGCATCAGTTTTGTTGTGTTGAACACCACTCTCACCTGTATTGATGGAAACTGTGCTTTAGTCGCTCGAATTACTTTTCGTTTGAAGATTTCAGCTGGAAGATCACCTCCAAAGGGAACACTAAGCGTTACTATCTGGGGAGTTTGATTTTCTTCCAAATTGGCCTCGATTTTGTTGCGTTGCCTCAAGTTGTATTCGATGAACCAGTCCGGATAGCCATTATTTCTCAACGCTTCGCGAAGCAAATTTAGCTCTAATTCAATGTTGTCCGGTGAACAAATCCTGCGTATTCGTGTGTCCAAATTTATTATCAGGTTCCTTTTGTACGCCCTTGGCACACTACTGAAATAATGGATATATTGTCCAGTCCAGCTTGATTTCTTGTGAACTGACCTTGAGATGGTACCTTCTTCATCTCTCGTTATTCCTACATCTAGGAAGGATAAATATCCGTCTTGTTCTTCTTCTATTATATATATATATATATATATATATATATATATATTTAAGGACCCATTCGTGTTATTTTAAGCCTTGGTCATGTTATCAATGCATTTTAACTATATTTACGCTGATATCACCCTGAATTCTCTAGTCGCTTTCTAGCATAAAAAAGACATGCTGGCAAGCCACAGAACTAACCCGAGTTTTATTAGCAAACTGTTTACGGCTGGTCATATCGGATCGTTTTCCGTGAACTGAATTAAACGCGGTTTTAGTCACATTCTCGTTTTCTAAGTCGTCATCCTCATCGTCGTCTGCATCACCAATACCAAGCTCATTCAGTTCTGCCGTTTCGGCATCCAGATCAACGTTACAGACTGCCCCGATCGACTGCCTACTACGCCCCTTTGTGGAACTACAGCTAGCACGTTTGTTTACTGCCTCGTCAATTTCCTCTTCTTCGTCCTCTTCAAGACGACGTCTTCGCGCTGCCTAATGAGGAGAAAAACAAACAGTTCAAAGATGAAGACAGACAAAATAGTAAATTATAATACAATAAATTTCAAAGGTGAATTCCAAATTTACAAAAATACCTGATTTTACCTCTACAATCAATGATATTTCACCCGTCACATCTGACAAAAGAACACAGATTAAGCGGACTGAAACCTTGCCAAAGAATTTTGCTTAAGAATCCTAAACGTCAGACAAACTTAACGATTCCGATCAAAAGAAAAGTTGTCAATACTTTGATGTTTAGTTCAAAACCCTGGGAGACTGAGCATTATCATTGGTGTGATGGGTTATGCATCTTAATGGCTTATTGAGCTCTACTAGTTGTTCGACTGCACTGTTTATTACTCCTGATGCGCTGGTTAACAAGGCAGGGTCATATTTACATGGGCTTAATACAAACTATGAATCGGAGACATATTCTTCTCTCGCAGAATTTTTAGGTTATACAACATCAGTGTACCATGCTTCTGTAATGCTGTTTACGATGATGATGATTGACGATCACGATCATGATGGTAATGATGATGATTCTGATGGTGATAGATTTTCTCTCTAACATTAGTCTAAGAAGTGTAACCTTGTTATTTTAGTGCTTGATTAATGCAGTCATAAGAACAGGTGCAGATATATTAAAAATTCTTATGGAATGCAGCGTTCTAATGAGCAAAGATGAAATCAATTTTGTCAAATACAAGAAACATTTCATTTGCTTTTTTCCTCAAGTTATTACAAACGAACATGTTTGCACATTTTCAAAAAGTAAAACAAACAGATATTTAAACCGAAGTGTGCAAAAACTGGGGAATGTCCATCGGTTTTGCGCATCATCCCAAGCGTGTGTGAGCATTGAGCCTGAACTATGGGTGATGCACAAGATTAATGTACTAATCCCTCGTCCCAATCCTCCTCGTTTAACTTTTCTTGGTGGTTTGCTTATAGAAACTATGTAAATATGTTCATCTACCGACATTTGAGAAAGAAAATTTTCATGAGAATGGCTTTATAAACTTCCATAAGTTACTATTAGTATATTTATCTTGATAACACACCGATGTGAGGCAAACTAAATATCTACACAAAACCGTTATGGCCAATTAAGCTGAGAAGCAATGTCTTCAATGATCGATTGATAATAAAGTTAATTTTTGAAGGTTATTGTTTAGCTATAATATATTTATGTGCATTTATACTCGGTATACGTCTCAGCAGTGGCTAGAGCCACAAGCCGAAGTGAAGCACATGATACGAGATTCGCAGTCATGCCATACTTACAATTTGACCATAAATTAAAATAATCTCTGTAAAAACAAACCTCAGCGCCATCATCTTCATCATTCCACTCATCTTGCGCTCTGCTTTTACGAGTCGGTGCTCCACCCATGTCATCAAAGGCATGTGCTTCATCGTCCTCAGTCTGTTGTGATCCACGAGCTATCGCCTTATGCACGAAACTGCGAATTTGCCTAATTTACCGAGGTTAAACAAATAGAAAGTTAAATATTTGCTTAAATCTAATAGACGTACGAGTAGCCAGCACTGAACCACTGATAGTTTTGATCGGTAAATAGTGTATGCCATGTATTTATAGGAGTCATACTTACCACCACTACTACTACCACCATCACAGCAACTACCACTAATGCTACTACCGCTACCACTATCACAACTACTAATTCTGCCGCTACTGCTACTAATAACGCTATTTTTTTAAAGGAGAGTGGCTTATGGCGGAGAAGATATAGTTAATATTAGTATAGTACACGGATAACACACAGAAATGAGGTAAACTAGACCTTTGTATAACACAACAGGCAAGGCAACATCGGTAGTCTTTTGAGTCTGGTTGCATAAGCAACCTCAGACACAGAAGTCTGTCAAGTTAGACCTTTACACAACACCATTGTAGCAAAGTCAGCTTTAAGGCAAAGCAACATCGGTAGTCTTTTAGTCTGGCTGCTTAAGCAGCCTCTTGAAATAGTGCCATAGAAAACGCAATCGTTGATTTTTTTAAATTCAATTCGTAAGTGGTAAACGCGTATATACATAAATGGTGACGAAGACTTACATAAAAATGGGTTCCATAGAAACACATGTTAGTAAGGCAGAATTAACCATTTATTTCCTTTTAAATTTGTCTGCTGCTAGATACACAAAGATTTTCGCCAATTTAAGTCTCTTCGTCAGTAAGAGCACGATGCGATGTGATTCAGTATCCACTATCGCGGATAACATCATCCGACCAATGGATAGCTGGCCTACCTCTCTTGTGGTTCTAGCTATTCATCGGCGATTTTTTCTATCCCCAAGCGAGCAGGATGTTAAAGTAGCCTTCTCAAACAGTTCGTCAACTAACGAAACCAGTGTTCCATAACACGGTTCGATGATGCAGGAAGCCCAATACCCGCAGAAATGCTTACTACGCAATGCTAATAAACTATGCTCAGCAACTTTGGAGAAACTAAGATGCAATGGATCGACTACATTTGGGTTTAAGTAAAACACGAAGACCAACCGCATTGATGATGGTGCGTGTTCTATAAAAGCTAGAGGACCGATGAAACACACAGACACACCTGACATAAACCGCTCCTAAAGCAAAGGTTTTATGATTAGTTATTGTATAAAATAATTATTCAGCTAAACATCTGCCAAAGAAAGTTATAATATCATCAGTTATGCAACAAGCGAGGCAACTCGAAATAATTCAAAATTCATTGTTATGCGTACGAGCATTAGAAACGTCAACTTAACATTGCTAAACATGCAAAACTGGCGCATAACATTAAAACGACTCACCCAATCTTGCCGCGATCAGTAAGTTCGTTGGCTAGCTGCGTTGCAATTGCAGGGAATAAATGACACTCCAAGTAGCGCAGAACTTCACTAGGTCTAATATGAGAACGATCAGCGTAGGCGGCTGCTGGCTGCAAACGAAACTCAAGGGTACACGAATCGGAGCTATAATCGACCTCCACGCCAATTGGCATCTTTAGAGCCTATCGGAATCAAAATCAAAAAATGAAAATTAAAAACATAATCACAGCCAGAAGACAATTAGTTTGCACATATTGAATCAAGCACTTACCTCGATTAGTTTCAGTTTGTACATTCTCTTGGATAATGCCTCAGCCTGGCGCCTAGCCGACGGTTTGTTAATAACAGGAACTTCCAAGTAAGGCGTGCTTATTTGTCCAGAGCCAGCCATTATAATCTCACGGAGACGCGGTATGCCCAAGGTAACATTCATGGCGCTGTGTCCAGCAAAATGGAAAGTATTCAATGTCATCTGCGTGGACGGTTCACCGACAGATTGAGCAGCCAAAAGACCAACAGGCTCACCAGGAGGGGCCTGACTACACGCAATTTTAGCTCGACACAAATGTCGCAACTGAAATGAAACAATGAAGATCAAGTACGAACTAATGAAGAATGGTTCTATCTACGCGAAAGCAAATCATGCCATCCTTTTCCCAATCTTTTAGACATATAAGTTGATAGTAAGCGAGCGGAATGTTGAACAGAATTTTGGTGAGTTAACTTGAAAACTACACATAATTAAAAGCACAACCACCCTACTAGACCTTGGTAGGAAATTGCTCGATGTTAAAAAGTTAAGAGGTGTTTAGAAAATAATTGACAAATTTCTTTAAAGAGTTGATTTTCACATATTACAGAAAACAAATGCTCAGGCGCCTAAAAATATGATGCTCCTAGCAGGTACTGCTCAAGCAGAAGAAAATCTTACTTAATATTGTCCATTCCGCGATAAGAAAAAAAATAAGGCTCCATCAATAACGTTGACTCGGTCACGTTCTACGTATGCCCTCATTTCGATTGTCCAGTAGAGCTCTGTTCTCTCATCCAGCACCAAATTGGCATAAGAAACAAGGTAGGTAGATTTTGATATGGCAGAAACAATTGAAGTTGCTTCCATCCAGATTGGGTAGGATAGGACTCACTCGTCTTCCAGGATAGGGTCCTCGTACGCATCATAGTGCTTGATTCGAAACCCTTAGCGATATGGCATCGAATCGAGCTCAGTGGCGATTTTGTTGCAGATGTCTAGTAGAATCATCTTCGTAACTTTCTTTTCTTAGTAGGGCAAAGTTAGCTGCGAGGTTTGATTTGTTTATGACGCGATACAGTGAAATCCGCAAGGAAGCTGTATTGTTGATGTCGCCTTGTCCGAATGCTAACTTGGCCATAATGGTGTTGTGGCGAGGTTTAGTTTGCCTCATTTCTGTGAGTTATCCTGATAAATTTACTCATAGTAGCTAGGTATTCCTTCTCTCTGCCTCTCTCTCTCGTAAATCTCACTAATAATTTGTCTAAATTCATTTATATACTTTTTTTCACTCTTTATGGTTATATGGCAGTGAAATATTAGTCAATTTTGACTTTTGTATGGCTGGACATGATGATGATAACTCCGCGAAAAAAATGGATTCCAAAGTGTCATATTACATTAAGAAATAACTATTAATAGGTTTCGTAGTTATGAGGCAGCGAAACACAACTTATAAAATACTGATGTGGCATTGCTGTACGTGTGGAAGTCGGTATTTTTTTCATGTCATGTGACCGATTAGATATGTGAGGACTGGTGGTTGTCTGAAGCTGGCAAACTTGAATTGAATTGTTGTTAGGCTTTATTGCAAAAAACCAAAGAAAAACTGCATATTTCAAAGTGCTCATGCCTAATGGAACATAATTGTCCTTCCAAAAAACAAAGAGCCTATGACGAGCCAGTAAGTTCTCTCGGTGGCTGTCATCTGAAGTTCGGATAACACAATAATTGTTTACTTTAATCAAGGTTGCGATCTTGATATAAACAACTGAACCATTATGTACACACATTTGTCAGTATAAACTAATTATTGTATGATGTGGAAAACGCAATTCATCCAGTAGACCGGTTTCGTCCTTATTGAGAACTCAACATGTACTGTCCAGAATTTGCCGCGGACTGAGACGATCCTGGGTACGTCTGTTTCGGAATCGGGTGCTCTAACCACTGAGCCACCCTGCCGAAGATTACACAATTTTTATTCTTATACTAGCTAATTGTTCTTGGTTAGCCATTCCTTTAGGTGGAGCCTATATGGAATTTTCTTAGACCTAAAGTTACAAATAGCCGCCTAAAATCTGTCATTATTGAATAGACAACACTCTAAATGAGGAAGTGGAATTGCAATGACAATTTATATAATTAAACGAACATTGGTTGCGCGGGCGGTGATAAAAATTACTTTAATCAAGTTTGCAATCTTGGATCAGTTGGTAGAGCATCAAATTCTGAAGCAGAGGTGCCCAGGTTCGAGTCCTGTCTGCAGCAAATTCTGGACAGTACGTAATAAGTTCTCAATAGGGACGAAATCGGTCTAATGGATGAATTGCCCTTTTTACACTATACGATAGTTAATTTATACTGACAAATGCATGTACATAATGAGTCAGGTGTTTATATCAAGATCGCAAAAGTAATTGGTATCAGCAACCGCGAAACCAATGTTGATTTAATTATAATAGACGTTCAGTTCTGTATAGGTAAAGTTCCTCGAATACTGAAACATGATATACTAACTTTTATATTGTTGTAATACGCATACATATAGGGAATGAACGGTTCCATTTTTCTGCATTACATGACTTCTTCCATAGTGTATTTTAGACTTAGTGTCGGCGCCAACTGATGAGTGGTCAGTAAGCAAAAACGTATGCGTGAATGGCGTTTTCAGAGCACCTAGTTCAATATGTTCAAGTCAAACATAATGTCGGTCCTAATTTATGCTGTAGAGAATTTGGGAATGATAAATCATTACAATTTACTATAGTTAAACAACGCTGTACCATAAGTCGATCCTCGTCATATGCCGGTGCCGAGTTTATAGCTGTGTTGCCTTCCTGCAGTGATGCGATTGCTTTTTTCACACGCCGTAGCATTTTCTCTAACTTTCGTGTAGATATAGACTCTTGCAGAATCTGACAGAAAATAAAGTAACAACAATTAATCAATCTTAAAATGAAAATTAGAAATGAATAAATTTAAAATATAGATACGGCTTAGAAAATAACGTTTTTTAAATAAAAAGCAATAATAATGCAAAAAATTATAATTATTAAAAAATGATTAAAGGATACAGAATTATGACGCGGATGATCTAGTTGAGATGGAGATATTTACATCAATACCAAACCGAAATGAGACAGTTTATACCTCTACATCGATAATACAGCTACCTTTAGATACTGTTTGTGGCGGAGAACTAATATATATGCAAGTATGTTACCTTGCGGTTTTGATTGCATCGCTTGTAAAACGCGACAAAACGTAAAAATAAGAAAAGATAGTTCTATTAGAAATCTGCAACACGATCAACATTAAGCTCGGTTGGACGCCAAATCGCACAGGATTTCCAACCAATAAACATCATGTGGACATGGGCCCAACCCTTTTAAAAGAACAGGTCATAAACTAACAGATTTTGACGTAGTTAGCTTTAACTATTTTGGCCCATCTTGCATCTTAAGCCAATCTGAAGCTGCATGATAGAACCATGCTCAACTGAACAATCGAGCAGAATGAAGACTTAAAACGTGACCGAGTAGGCACAATTAATGGAGCACTTGCCTGCCGCTCGAAAAATATTTCTATGGCTGTTATCATTGCTTATCCGTTATTGCTAGCACTAATTAACTATGCTTCAATAACGTGTAGTCGAATGCCAGTAGATGTTTAAGATCTTCGACTGTAAAGGATCACATTTGAACGGCGTATATCAAAGGTCACATGCAGATGCATTGTACACACAATCTGTACGACACAGTGAGATATTTGCGTTTCTCAAAGATGGCCAAAGCTATAGTAAGCTATCCTAGATTTCACGACTTTCCTATTCGCTACAGAACTCATATTGCGTAAGTTAATGAAAAATCTACCAAGATAGATAATCTGTCAACTACGTTCAAATCTTCATCTTGCAATTTAACTGAGTGACTGATAATCCTGTAGAAGTGTTTTACAATTAGATGATGCTAATTTCATACCAAAAGCCGGACCAAAAATTGTTAATTTACTCAGGATGGCCTTGGTTGAATCTTGGTAGCAAAACGAAACGAAGGTGGACATCACCGTTTGTAGTCAAGCGATGCGACTATTCACTGCAGACTCTAACGCGACCACAAGTGTTTGTGGAGGCAGCACGAATTATATGCAATATTTAGTTACCATCTAGCTTTTCGACAAAAAATCGAATAGACCATTTCGATTCTCTTGGTCAAATGCACCTATCGCGTCTGGCACGGCTAATGTGAGAAGGCGAAATAAGTGTCATTGTGCAAGTATTTGCCATAAAGGTAAAAATTTTACCTATACACTCCCAACCTGGCAGAATCCAGCTAATTCTGTTTTAGTATGTGATTCAGGCGAATGGGATGGAAGTAAATAAACTTGATAGAACTAGTACCGAGCTTATACCACGATAGCTATTGACGAATTAAAATTGCCCATTTTGAAGATAGAAATGATAATTGACTTAATTAAAGCAAAAGACATGGTTTACTCATTCTATATGTTACTAAAAGTGGTAGACAGCGCCATATAAATTAAATTATTAAAACGTTACAATCGTTTTTCGTTTTGCTAACACTGAATTTTCTCTGACGTGATGAAAAAACATCATCTGTTACCAGATGAGAGATTTTCTTCCATCTCTTTGGCCATTCTAGTCTAGAGATTCAAAATCTACTTTAATTATCTGCTTAACTCAATGTCAAATAGTTCTACAGTTGTTACCGTAAGCCGAACTAGCAAGAAATTGACGCCAAGAATATAGGTTCAGTTTTGACCACAAGGATAAACCAAAAACAGCATGAACGGAATGGTTATATATGGACTTAAAAGAACACTAGGTCGCCAATTACTAGTGAGGGTGGCTTGTATTCGGAGTTTTCCTTCTGCTAGATAGTCTGCCAACCAAGGTTGTTGAGCACTATCTGCCAAAATGCCAGCGGTCATTGTTCTTCACCAGCTGAAACATGCTCTTCGCGTCTGGCACTCTTGCTCTCATTCCATAAATACAAACCTAACACTAAATGTTACTGTGTAGTTAGATCATACTCGAGGCTTCACATGAAATGGGATGATGGCTACGTCCCTTTAGGCATGGCAAGATTCATGCTACTATTCCCGGGATTATTAGTTCATGTCCACCGGTTATCAGGCCGGAATTTCTACGACTAGAAGTCATAAAGACGTCTAAAAGATGCAATGACTAATTTTACGAAAGCCTGTAATGCCACAAACAGTAGTATTTGTATTGTGCACATTGCATATTATCTTTATCCGTAGTAAATCACAATTTTCCCCATGAAGAGAAGTAAACATCAATTTTAGAAAATCTTCATAATTTCATTGGAAAGACGGCTGCTCAAGTCTGCTTGAATCTGCTTTGCGATAGTTTTTATTTAGCAAATCTACAAAGGATAAATGCATAGTCCGAGTCGACATACCTATTCCAATACGAACGACAATCCTGGATCTATAACTAACTGCTACACAATCTATATGAGTCCACCATTGACTGGAGGATAGAGAACGCTAAGTGGCATAACGCCTTAGCCTACACAAGCATACTCCATGCTCCACGCAGATACAAAAAATTCATTAACCATTATAGTTTATCTGCAACTTAGATTTATTTCTGCGTCGCTAAAGCACCCGATTTGAGTATTCGTAGAACACATAACCAAGAACATCTTGCTTGCCTTAGTAAAGTAAGGTGGGAGTAGAAAGCGTCTTTGCCGTCGTCTACGCTACAATAGTTGGGTCTATATGCAGATACAACGAACAGGCAACGTTGATTAATGTTTCTGGCATTGCTTTTAGTAGATGTATTTAAGCGTGTCGCACAAAGTCGGCATTTTACAGGCATTTACTTAGTTGAACAAGCTTCAATTCGTGAGCCAAGGACAGTACCATCTCCACATAGTGCGGCTTGGAAATATTCCGCGATACAATATGATCGAAGCCAATAATGTGTAGATAAGAATGATGCACTTAGTCAAGTAACACCCGTAGGATCCAGCAATCCAGTTTCGGATACACAAAATATATCGGATTCCAACTTATTCAACGTACTAGAAATTCTTGTAAACAAATTTGTTTCTATGTTTGCACATTAAATATGTTGACGTAAAAAACGAATATAAATTAAATGAACGGTAGTTTACTTGAACTAGTTTCGATATTTAACAATACGATATTTGCATCAATGATTTGATAAACATTCTTGCGACGAGTAAGAAAGTTAAAATAAAGAAACAGAATTGGAAATAACAGTTCATGAAAGCGTTGAGAATGTAAACAATGTGAATCTACTGGTAAACCATCGAGAAATTTCTTAGGAGTGGAGCATCACAGTCGAGTCATCAACTACACCCAGACCCAAATATAGAAGTGAAGTAAAACCAAATATTGCTCACAATACTCCATAATAAGTTACAAAAGAAGTACGCGCACATGCCTTTTGACGACGAATAGCTGTTTCAGTGACTAGTTTATCCAGGGGTTCCGGAATTCCAACTGTACAGTCAAACTCAGCATCTCGTTCCGTTTCTTCGTAATGTCTTTCAATCTCCGCGATATTCCCCTTTGTAGTTTCGATGCCAGTGGGATCAGACAGAGAATCTACTTCGATTTTCAAAAGAGTGCTTAACGTCAAGGAATTCGCCAACGCGGAACCTACAGAAGCATGGCCGGCTGAAAACGTCGAATGCTTTGGCAAGCATCCCCATCTTTCTTGCATTAATAGTTGAGCATTATCGGCAAATAGATTCAGACCTGTTCCAGCGTTAGTCAATTGTCTCGATAGGAATCCGGCTTTACACACATCCAGACCATCATCACCGTAGCGAAACTGGATAACGTTGCCACCAGCATCGCGAACTGTCCAGTCATAATTTACTGATATGTCCTGTTTATGCAATACAAATAACATTTAAGTAAGCTTCGCGCATTCAGAAAGGGAAAACATTACGCAAGAGCAGGAAGCAAGGATAACTGAATAAATTAAATTGAACAAATCACAGAAAATTATTGTACTTAGATTATTGTAATGTGTTCAAATTCTGTATAATGCTAAGCTACTGATACTGCTGCTTCCGTTGTTGCTCCAGGTGCAGTTCTTGCTATCGCTACTGCTACTGCTTCTGCTCCTTCTCCAGCAGCTGCTGCTTTTGCTAATGCTCCTCCTCATGCTGCTGTTTTTCCTGCTGTTCCTGCTCCAGCATCTGCTTCTGCTACTGCCCCTGCTCCTGTTGAGGCTACGACTGCTGCAACTGTACCTGTTGATGCTATTGATTCTATTCCTGATGTTCCTGATTCAGCTGAAATTCCTGCTATTGCTGGATGCTGCTTCTGATCCAGCTGCTGATAATACTGTTAATGTTGCTTCTATTGCTACTGTTCCTGTTGTTCCTGCTTCTGCTACTGTTACTGCTTCTGCTTATGTACCTACTGCAGAGCAGCAATTTATCTTCTTGTTGTTCCTGCCCCTGCTGGTGCTACTGCTATTAATAATCCTACTACTAGTACAACTATTAATACGACGAGCATCATCATTAGTACTACTACAACAACAACTGGGTAATTCGCGCATTTGTGTGAAAGAGAAAAATTTCTTGTGTGTTAGACTCCAACGAGACAAATGGAGAATGGTTCGATTACAGTGTAGGAAAAAATTAAATTACAGGAGTCAAGAGAGCAAATTCTCATATCTCCAAAAAAATTTCAAATATACATTTCGGTTTAAGTTTATTCAATCAGTAATCCATCGCATTCTGCCGAGAAGTAAGAAATATTAAAAAGGAACAGCCCGTATAACTCATGACAGATTTTATATAAAATTCGCTAACATGAATAAATAAATTAGTCTCAAAATCATAAAGTAAGCTTACCTCAAGGTGTTTGATCACAGAACGTTGCAAATAGCCGGATCTACTAGTCTTAACGGCAGTGTCCACAAGACCGTCACGCCCAGCCATTGAATGGAAGAAAAGCTCCTGCGCCGGCAGAGATGATAAAAACCGATAGGTGCACAGACCACCTGCTCTCGGACGGACATCATAAGCCGGAAATGAGGGTAACGTGCGACCGCTCAACATCAAAGGCACACGGCGACCCTCCAGTTCAATTTGACCAAGCGCTACAGACATTTGTTGCGCATTAACCTTTTATACACAAACACACAGGCACAGGTTAAAAACATAAAAACAAAAGTAAGAAACATAAGACCACAAGTGCAGACACCAAAAATCCATGAAAAAGAACGAAATTAGAGCACAATAAGATAGGAAAATTATTCTCCTAAATCGAATAACAGAAAAGAAAAAAACTCGTGAGTTACGTAAACAGAAAATAACTTGCACAAAATCTCAACTAGCGGTCCAATACTAATAACAAATTATAGGGCATATGAAAAAATTAGTTTTTGTAAAAAAATAGAAACTAGCCATATTAAAGTGAATCCTTACTAAGAAATACTCACCATGCCTCCTTTAGCGCCAACGTGCACCATCAGCTGAAGATTATTTTCTGGAAAACCAACGTACAAACCGGATGGAATCGCAGTGCTAAATCGAACAAAATTAATAGAGAATGTTTTGAAAAATTATATAGAGCCAATAAGTTAGTGCGTTGGTAGATTAAATCAACAAATACATACATACATACATACATACATACATACATACATACATACATACATACATACATACATACATACATACATACATACATACATACATACATACATACATACATACATACATACATACATACATACATACATACATACATACATACATACATACATACATACATACATACATACATACATACATACATACATACATACATACATACATACGACATACATACATACATACATACATATACATATACATAAATATATACATACAAACACACATAAAGACATACATATATACATGCATACAGAAATAGAAATATATATACATATATATATATATATATATATATATATATATATATATATATATATATATATATACATGAATACATACAAACTTACATACATACATAATTACACACATACATTCACCCATGCATGCGTACATACACATGGCGTCTTACAACTCTACAGGTATTAATATGCCCAGCTAGAAGAAATTTGGCGCATAGTTTCGAGAATCTCTACAGACTACTCAGAGACCCGATGACTATATCTAAGGGAGCCTGCAAAACCTTATACAGTGACAACTGCATTATGCATAGCATTGTAGATTCGAATTTTACACCGTCAAGACCAGTCAGAATATTTTCATATTTTAATTGGAAAGACGGCTGTTCGGGTTTGCTTACAACTATTTCGACCTTCTATAATCATTATCAGAGTACGACGGCAAACTGATTAGTGGGGATCGATCCGCATTGAATATATATGGAAAGCAAAATTAAATATGCGGCTCTCATCTCTAGTAGTCTTGCATACATTGTACTTGACTGAAAATGTCGACTGCACAATTTCTATACAGTCACGAACATTAACTGTTTGCAGCTTTCGCCACATATACACATATAAGCAATACAATTTTACAATAATTGATTGCGCGTGTGGTGGTAATAATTCTTTAATTCAAGTTTGCGAGCTTGAAGTAAACACCAATCCCATTTTATTTAACTACCGCCAGTCGCACGCACTGACGCGTTTCGACCTTCCATGATCATCATCAGAGTACGACGGCAAACTGACTAGCGATGATCGATCCGAATTTCATACAATACAATGTTGCAGTCATTTGCACACAGACTTCATAGTAAACTAAAGGATTTTCTGACTTACTCACAAACGGCCGTCTGCGCTTTGCTCAACCTTTCTTTCATGGCGTGATCAATGGCAGCTAACTTGTTTCCGAACAGATCATGGTTCGGAGGAGCAAATTGCGCTCGCCGATATAACGTCGTCACATTGGGCTCAGTCAGCTGATCCGGTCTAAGACCAAATGCACTGGCAAATGCACAAAGACCAAGATGTTCAAATGAAGCGAATTGACGAGCTCTATTTACATCGGCTTCGCTGCTAAGCAGAATGTCTTTCAAGCCCAGAGTGAAGCTGGTTATCTTCAAGAACTGATTGGCCACACGGCTGATGCCTAATAACTCAAAGGAGATTTAAAATAACTTAAGTAAAATAATGATTTTTCGATCATGTATTAGCCAGAAGAATAGCACAACTTATTATGATTCCTAACTGCATTATCCGACGCTCAGTATAAAAATGTCGCCCTAATTGCTAAGTCTGCTATTGTATAGGCGACATAAAGCTAAAGTAGGACACGGTTACAGCCAAACACATTAAATAATTAAAGTACGCACCCTCTAAAAGCAGAAACAAATATTAGTCGGCTGGAGATTCCAAACTAAATGACAAGCTTTGTCAAAGCCGTGCATGAACAAAAACAAAAATAAATATCAAACACATTGTTTCAATACAGCGTGGAGGCGTATAACGTGAAATACATGCTTTCAAAGTAGTTCACAGGCCGAACAAATGCTGCCGGTAAATCATAGCGCGACAGATGTCGAGAATTACGATCCGACGTATTTTTAATATCTACCTTGCATTAGAGCAAACTTGGCTATAATGGTGTTTTGTAGAGGTTTAGTTTGCCTCATCTCTTTATCTTATCTAGGCAAATATACCCAGATTAAATAGATCCCCCATCATACTCGTATAATCAGCGATTTTAGTTTCAGATAATCAATGTAAAGGAATTTCTAATTTATCGAATGCTGATTCTAAAGTTTCCTATTGCCAAATTTGTTTTAAAGTACATCAATTAAATGCACTAAAGTGAAGAACTAACCTAGGTTTAGTGAATAGTAGTTTACTTGAACTATGTAGATATTTGGCAATACGACATTGATCTCATTGATTTGATCAAATCCATCATATTCATTGTGTATTACAGAGAGTCAATGAAAACCATCGTGATATAAGCCTGATTCGTGTCTAGGTTATCTGCTTCTATTACCTTACGTCACCTTAGCGCCTCCCGTGAATCACACACAATAAATAACAAGCCGGATTCCGATCAGAACGAGGCTGTATAGATAAGTTTTACCTTAAGGCAAGTTCTTCATCAGCGACATGTATATCGCCGTTCAATAATAGCCGTCTTTCTATACCTTAAGGGGGAATTTGATTTAGTTGATCATAGTGTTCTACACAATATTCTGTCGAAAAGTGGTATAATCACCAGGTTTATAAATATACGCGCTATCTACACAAATATCTCCAGTCGAGTTATGGTCTAAAACGAATTAACCAACAATTTTACTACCAAAAGTGGTGTTCTTTAAGGCTGCATATTTTCCCCATTTTTATTTATTTTTTTAATAGATGCTATCAAGAACAGTTTTCCATATATTCAGTATGCAGATGTCGAAGTTTTTCCGGGCGGAAGATCAGTCGGTCTTGAGTATTCGATATTCGAGATTCTGCTCAGGCCACCTTGAATATATAAGCAGTCGTTGTTCCGTCAGTCTTACGAAATTTGCACCCTCTAAATGTAACAAACGACAGGCAGCAGCAAACATTTAATTTAATTAATGCTCATCGTACAAAACATCCTCCAAATTAAAGCATTAAATACTCTTTTACTCAAGACATAGTTCTAGACTATAATTATACCCAAACGTAGGTAACCAGTCCGCGTCCCAATAACTATTTAAGAATAAAGTGAATATTGGTCCAAAATTTGGTTCCGTACACAGCAGACAAACTCGGTTTGACGTGACGCCATTTACACGGATAAACAAGAAAACAGGTAAAATTAAAAACTAGCTTTAACCAAAAATATCTAAGGCGAGCTTGGCAACTTTAATCAGAGTTAGAATATAAAATCTGGTCCAAATTACCCGACAAAAGATCAGCAGCAGCCCAGGCGCCTAACGCCTCATACACGCAGTGTACAAGCCCACCGCTGGTACTGCCAATATGTGTCTTGTCCAGTATGCCACAGGCCAAATATCCATCGACGACCACTAAATCGACATCGTTCATTAAGAGACCATCTTCTCCTGATTCCGCGGTGGCTCCCGACCATAGTTCTGCTTTGGTACGCTTCCCACGAACAGAGATGTTCACTTTGGCTCTACTCGGCACCAAATTCATTAATAAGGTGGAGATCACCTAAGAATGTAGACACATTAAGCTTATGAAGTCTTCTGTCGAATATTTTATCTTTTTCCCTTTCATAATAAACATTGAATAGAAGAACGCGATAAAAATTCATTTAATAGAGATCGAATGCAGAAAGTGGCCCAATTTAAAGCTCGTTCGTGATCATGACCACTCGAGGATCAACGAAGACATGAGACGTTCCACTGGCAATAGTTATGTCAAAACAGTTCGTTTTAATTGGCTAGTTGTACTTATTGAAAACCAGATAAATATTTCACTAATTACCAGAGATTGTCGGAGAACCAACCATAAACGCTGTCTAATTGTTTTAGAGATGCAAAGCTAGTAGTGTCGTTCAAAATGGATTCTTTCAGCATCTGCATAGTGGCTAAACTTTTTAATAATAAGATTCCATACACATGGAATGAAGTCTAAGGCACTGATTTAGGGTCACCACCAATCTTCAAAATGTATTCAAATAAAAAGCCGACCAATATAACCCTCAGTGCACAATGGTTTGTATACCTTCTCGGAGAATAATTATTTGCTGCTATTAGCAATTTCAGGGCACTGCGTAAAGTTAGTCTCCACGCAAATTTTTAAGTCAGATGAAACAAACTAAATTAAATTTCACATGTGCGATTGTATACCTGCTTTCCAGTCCATAATCGCTGAGGCCAAATTATAGCTGGAGGAAGGAGATGTGATCGATGGGAGTATTGACCAGTTTTTGATTGACGTTGAGATAGAATACCGAATAATGCATGATACACCAACTCTTGATAGTCGTCTTCAGTGAGGAAACGATCTCGCATTGTCAACTTAACGGCCGCGATCACATGGTCTTGAATAAGGCCAGCCAAAGGAGTACCATCTTTTGGCACCAAGTATTGATAAGGAACAGATGCTTCAAAAGATATTCAAAATGACAAAATGAAAATGCGCATTGTTTGTAAATTTAAATTGCCATCAAATCAAAGAAACTTTAATCTCAAAAACCTATTGACGACAGTACAGTATTTAGGATTTCCAGCTTAAAATGTATTCCCAATCGTCTAATTCGATTAGTATGTAGAACATCTGAGCAAATTACGAAATGTTGAGCAAATGAATAAATGAAAGAACATTAATAAGAATAACCTACGTAAATTTGAACAGCGAAAAAGTAATACATTAGCTCTAAGCAAACATTGGTTGTGCGGCCGGTGATAATAATTTAAAAAAATCAAGATTGTGATCTTGATATAAACACCTGTCCCATTAAGCGCATACATTTGTCAGTAGAAAATAAGCATTGCATAATGTATAAATGGCAATTCATCTAGTAGACCGGTTTCATCCATGTTTGGAACTGACGTACTGTTCAAAATTTGCCGTGAACAGATGTACATAATGGGGCAGGCGTTTATATTACGATTGCAACCTTGATTTACATAAATAATACATTAGTCTGTCTGTAATAATCATGAAAAATACAAATTACAATGATTACATACTGCATCGGCCGTGGCGCAGTATAAAAAGAGTCGCCTTATATGCTGAGCCGCGCAGAGTGGATAAGCGAAATTGGGCTAAGGCAGGCAACTTCATCTCCGATTTTGCCTGTTTTCCTTCCCCTTCTTCTCAATCTAACATTTAAGCTATTTTAGATACTATGCATATGGTTGGTGTAGATCATATCACTGAGCCCAATATCAGGTTGCCAAATATCGAAAGTAGTTCTAGTTGACTATCATTCATTAAACTTAGATTAGGTTTTAACGTAGACACATTTAATGTGCAAACATTAAAACAACTTCGACAACACGAATCTCTTGCACGTACGTTGGATACATTAGAAATCGACGTATCTGAAACCAGAAAACGTGCATCAAAGAACTGGTTGCTCCATCCGTATCTACGCGTTATTGGCTTCGAAAATCTGGTTCCACGGAGTTCTCTCAAGCCGGTAAATGGGGCGTTGGTGTTGTCCTTAGCGCACGAGCTGAAGATTGCTTAATTGATTGGATTCCTTCAAATAGTCGACTGTGTGCAGCACGTTTAAATACATCTACTAAAATCAATGCAAAAACCCGTTATCAACGTTGCCTCTTTGTTGTATCTGCATATGCTCCTACCGGTTACAGCACCGACGAAAGCAAGGACGAATTTTACTCCGAGCTAAGCTCCTGATGATTTGCTTTTATGATTATCTAAGGATGGTATTGATATAATTTTGGAAGCGTTGACAAAACTCTTTCATATTATACGGAATGAGGAAACAGTACATTCTTGATTGGATTGTGTTGACCATCATCCCTCTCGTCCAAAAAAAACAATGTGATAACCATCGTGGTAAAAGCTTGACTCCAGTCTTTTCTAGGTTATTTACTTCGATTATTCTACGTCGTTTAAGCACTTCACGTGAATAACATACAATAGAAGAACAGGCCGGATTCCGTTCAGGACGAGGTTGCATAGATAATATTTTTGCATTAATACAAGTTCTTGAACAGCGACATTTATATCAACAATAGCCGTCGTTCCAGACTTCAAGGGTGTATTTGACTCGGTGGATCGCAATGTTTCATTCCAAGATTTGTCGAAAAGTGGTAGCCCACAAAATTTGTTAATATTATACGCATTCTCTACACAAATACTTCTGGTCACGTTAAGGTCTACAACGAATTAACGTATAATTTTGTAATAGATGCTTTTATGAACAACACTCTTCTACACATTCAGGATGCAGGCTTTGATGTACTCGCGGGCGGAAAACTAATCGATGTTGACTATGCAGATGATATCGTACTATTATTTTACAATCTAGATACTGCTCGGGCCATCTCGAACAGATTAGCAGACGTTCCGTCTTTCGTTATGCAATTCGCACACTAAATGTAAGATAATTTCAAGGGATCACACACCACTCACTCCAACGCTGCGACTGCAGAATGAAGATCAATATATAGTTGACAGGTTTACAGATCTTGGGAGCTTTATCAGTAACTTTGGCAATATGTTCAAGGAGGTGAGAATAAGAATCGCGAAAGCTAGAGTAGCTTTCTCAAACCTTCGTCATTTATGGAGAAACGCGAGTATTTCACTCTGCCTTAAAGGTCGTGTTTACAATGCATCTGTACGCGCAGTCTTACTATACGCTAGTGAAATATAGACACTTGATTTTAGACGCTTACAGGCATTCGACCATCGTTGTTTGAGAAACATAACATATGCAAGTATGTATAAGGTGCTGCGAACCTAGTAACAAATTAGTTCAGTTGTGACCAGAAGAATAAACCAAAGGCAGCATGAACGGAAAGTATAATCTCATGCACATTCGTTTCATGCTTACTGGCGACATAACATATGTTGGTTACAAACGACAAATAAATAACGTTGACATCCGTAGACGTATTTTTGGATCTGCGAATAAGTGGTCTTCGTTAGGAAAACAAATATGGCTCCATCAAATTCGTTGGCTCGGTCACGTTTTGCGTATGCCCTCAATTCGATTGGTCAGTAGAGTTCTGTTCTCTCATCCAGGACCAGATTGACGTAAGAAACAAGGTAGGCAGATTTTGACATAGCAGAAACAATTGAAGCCACTTACATCCAAATTGGGTAGTATAGGACCCACTTGTCTGCCAGGATGGGGTCCTCGTGCGCATCCTAGTTCTTGGTAAGAAACCCTTAACGATATGGTATCGAATCGAGCTCAGTGGCAATCTTGTTGCAGATGTCTAGTAAAATCATCTTCCTAACTTTATTTTCGTAGTAGGGCAAAGTTAGCTGCGAGGTTTGGTTTGTTTATGACGTGATACAGTGAAAGCCGCAAGGAAGCTGTATTGCCCATGTTGCTTGCTCTAATGCTGACTTGGTCATAATAGTGTTGCGGAGTTGTTTAGGGTGTTTCATTTCTGTGAGTTATCCTGATAAATTTACTCATAGTAACTAGGTATTCTTTCTCTTTCTTTGTTTATATCGAGGAAATCTGACTAATAATTTGACTTAAATATTATTTCTGTTGTTATTTATATATTTTTTCACTTCTTACGGTTATATGGCAGTGAAAAATTAATCACTTGATTCTTGTATGGCTGGGCATAGCTCTGACTGTAATACTCATAGCGCACATAGAAATTGGATATCAGAAATAGAAATTCTGAACATCTGAAACACTACGCAAGCCACATATTAAAGCTCTGATTGACATCAAATATTACATTTCATAGTAGTCATATTATTCAATTAAATCTGTAATAAATATACATTGTGTTGCCGAAGTCGTCAGATCTGCGTGAATTTTGTGCTTACTGGTGACTCATCAGAAGGTGCTGGCACTATATATATATATATATATATATATATATATATATATATATATATATATTATATTCATTGCCTTCGAATATAACACAGTATCTTATTAAATAGGAAGATACAACACATTAACAACAAAGTGGATAAAGGCCATTTATTTCGAGAATACTAAGCATTCTCTTACACAATCATACATATTATATACATTCTGGGTTTTCAATTTATTATGTGGGTGGCAACAAATCTGACTCAGTTTTCCATTTCTTGTTTTAGCTGATTAGTAAGTGTGTATGCGTTTGTATCTGTGTGTGTGCCTGTTTGCATGTAAGTGTCTTTCTCTCTATATTGCATAGTGATATCTGAGATTTTGTCATTCTTGTATTGATGGCTTGAGAGTTAACCACCCGTTCGCAATTTTTCTCAATTCTCCATAAAGCAAAATCAGAAAAATTATATATTTATGAAGCCCTGTATATGAAACAACAAACACCTGGTTGAAATATTTAAATTTCATCAACATGATATTCTAATCGACTGGCCACGAAAAAAATTCAACAACAATTTACTAGTATCCAGGCAAGACTAAACACGCCTTCGACCAGACTCAACAACCTGAATAGGAAAAAGAAACTGCACATATGGTGACAGAAATTTAGAAACAATATGAGCACTCAACGCTGCAATCCGCACTTGCGCTGTTACCAAGTGGAGGAAACAAAATTGCGCAACAAGGTGAAACGAAAGTCTAAACTCGGAAAAATAAAATAGGCACACGTAACAACCAACAATGGGAACAAATCAAACAAAACAAGAAATGGAAATAAACCGAGTCAGATTTGTTACCACCCACATAATCAGATGAAAACCCAGAATTTATAAAAATGAAAGATTGTAAAGCTAAACAATTAAACCATCATTGATTGCGCGGGTGGTGGTAACAATTCTGTAAATCAAGTTTGCGAGCTTGAAGTGAAAAACAATCCCATTGTATTTAACCAGTCGTCGAACAACATAACAAAACTACCGCCAGCCGCAACGCACTGACGCGTTTCCACCTTCCATGATCATCATCAGAGTACGACGGCAAACAGACGAGCGAGGAGCAAACTGCATTGAATATATATGGAAATCAAAATTAGATATGCTGCTCTCAACTCTAGTAGTCTTGCACATATTGTACTCGACTGGAAATGCCGTCTGCGCGATTTCTATGCAGTCACGAACATTAACTGTTTGCAGCATTTGCCACACATATATATAAGCAATACAATTAAATACAATGGTATGTGTTTACGTCAAGCTCGCAAACGTGATTCAAAGAATTGTTACCACCACCTACGCAAACAATTATTGTTTAATTATATTGCCTATATATATATATATCATATATATATATATATATATATATATATATATATATATATATATATATATATAGGAAATAAAATTAAACAATAATTGATTGCACAGGTGGTGGTAACATTTATTTATGCAAGACTACTAGAGGTGAGAGCCGCATATCTTATTTTGCTTTCCATATATATTCAATGCGGTTTGATCCTCGCAAGTCAGTTTGCCGTCGTATTCTGATGATGAACATGGAAGGTCGAAACGCGTCAGTGGGTGCGACTGGCGGTAGTTTTGCTATGTTGCTCGACGACTGGTTAAATACAAAGGGATTGATGTTTATTTCAAGCTCGCAAACTTGATTTAAAGAATTGTAAAGCGAAGTTTAGTATTCTCGAAATAAATGGCCATTATCCACTTTGTTATTAATGTTTTTTCTTCTTAATGATATATATATATATATATATATATATATATATATATAGTTTAGAATTTATAAAATGTATCAGAACACTGCTTCTAGGATTAGGATGAGCTTCACCAAAATCAAGAATAATAACCAATTCTTTTAATTCCGATTAGAGTTACGATAATGCAGCTGGTCGGATTGGCTATAACAAAACAAAAAAAATGAAAAACAGGAACGAAATATTTCTACAATCAAATATACGTGGAGGCAAAAGCATACCTAACTGCTCAAGTTCCGCACGTGCTTTGTAGCTTTGAACAAGGTGACCATTCATTTCGTCCCCATCGAAGTCGGCATTGTACGCCTTACAGTTAGAGTAATGCATGCGTAACGTTTTCGCCCCTTTAGCTCGAATGATGCGCACACGATGTGCTTGCATTGAAGGTTTGTGTAAAGTCGGCTGACGATTCATAACAAGCCAGTCTCTGTCCATAAGATGACGATGAACCTGAAAATCACAATAATAGTACGCGAGTCAGAGAATGAATGAAAGTAATAGTACGTCGTTGTATAACTTTACTGAAGGTAGTTTTTCTGTTGTTCGACGACTGGTTAAATACAATGAAATTGGTGTTCACTGCAAGCACGCAAACTTGATTTAAAGAATTATTACCACCACCCGCGCAATCAATGATAGTTTAATTTTATTCTGATAGTTGTTGCAGGTATAATGCGACATCAGAATTGACTTCCTGTCACTTTCAATAAATTTCACATATGTGGCTGCAATAGCCTCAAGAAGGTAAAGTCCAGTTAAGGCCTGCATGTGGCGAACTTCCTATTACCTACAAAGAGGACAAATTTTTTATCTAACTCCCTAAAAACAAATAATCGTGACACATATGCAATTATGTATTAGGTGTTGCGCACCTAATAACAAATTAGTTCAATTATGAACAGAAGGATAAACCAAAGGCAGCATGAACGGAAAGTATAATCTCGTGCACATTCGTTTCGTGCTTACTGGCGACTCATCAGTAGGAGCTGGTATTACGCCCTTTATCCACTATATATTTAGGTGAGGAATGTAGAAAAATAGGACGGTATAATCTCCTCGACGAATGTGTAAACCTACAGTAGCGAAGTTAGCATCATATAAAGTCTCGAAAATGCGAATTCAACGCTAACTCACACTATATAATATATATACCGAGTCTGTAAAGGATACCAACACTATGGCTATTGTGTCGGTACTCGATGCCAACATTATAGTACCGAAAAGGTACCTTGATAGCGCGCGAGAAAAGAACCATAGGATAGAATAACTTTGGCATTAAGCGGAAAAAAGAAAAAGAAGTCTGCTGACGTCCACTCCAGTACAAAGGAAGCGCCATCTGTCGCATGGAATGTGCTCAAAATACCATATACATTTGTGCATAAAGACGTATCTGACTTCGTGATGAGCAAACGTAAAATTAGATTACCCGTGTATATATATATATATATATATATATATATATATATATATATATATATATATATTACCCTGATCGAAACACATAAATAGCTTAAGCAATGAAGGAAGATAAGAGGCTATATAAGTTGTGCATTAGTAACTATTTGTGGAAAATTTTAAGAAATCATGAGACATACAAAGCACCTTAAAAACTCACAATAAGTGGTTCAACAAGGTCCGTGTTATGTCCTTTCTTGCGAGCGGTGACACCAGTGGCTTGAATGCCTCTTAATAGACCAGGCGGGACCAATTGAGCAGATAGAATTCGTCTACGCGCAACGGCATGTTCATTATTGCCAAGTGGCAATTGAATAGTCTTTCCGTTTGGCCATTGAATACTTCGGGCGCCTGGATATTGATCAGGGCCACGTTCCACCAACTTTCGAAGCCAACTAACGTTGAACGAAGTAACAGGCTCAGGAAATGTCAATCGTTTGGCAAAGTATATTGGTACGCCTACCTACCAGAGCAATAAAACGACACAAATTAATGATATAACGTGAGCAACAGTTTGGCTAACTAAAAAATGTTAGTGCAAAGAACATCAAAGTTTTACGCATCAGAAAGAAAAATCAAAGGTGATTGGCATTGATTGATGGGTGGCCCATGAGCAGCTTCTCTGAAAATGATGCTGGAACCAAATTTTCCGAATTTTCGAAACTTCATTTCAAGTCCCATCTTCAGGGTTGGCACAATACTCACAGAAAAAAATAACTTGTGGCAAGTATGGTATCAACATTCTAGACAGATATATTTAGTTGTTTTATTCCTGTGAGTATGGTGTCAACCCTGAAGATGGGACTGGAAATGAAGTCACGAAGTTCGGCAAATCTGGTTCCAGCGTCATTTTCAGACAAGCAGCTCATGGGCAGCAGCATAGTGAAGGGACATGTGAGAACACATAAATCAATGCCAAACACCAACTGTGCACCTGGAAATGTAAAGGATTCAAGATTTATCAACCATCGAGTGTTATCAAATGTCCCGCACATGCAAAATGCCCAAAAAATCAAATAAAGACAGCGCTGCGCAGGGTACTACAATATTTAATATAATGTGTTACATTTTAAAACACGAAAATATTTTTTTATCTCTATTAGTTTAAAGATAAACATCAAAATAAGACCCTAAAAGTTTCATTAAGTAGAGACTAGAAAGACTGCCAAAAGTAAAATATTCTGATTCTCTAATACCTACACAAAAAATAGATGTCCACCCGGTAAAAAATCGTCTTCAATACTACCAATAATACTGTTCCTCATTCTTCTAGTACCATCACAAACACTTCTGCAACTACTGTAATAATACTACTTATATCACAACCACAACAACTATTACTATTACCCCAACTATTATTACTACAACTTCTATTACCACTAATACTTATATTAATATTGATACTGCTATTACCACTATTACTACTATTAATACTGATACTGCTGCTACTGCTACTACGCTTGCTAATACTACCACGACTAATAATATTGATAAAATTACTAGTACTAGTCCTACTACGACTAATACTACTACCACAATAACTTCTATCACAACTACTACTAATACAACCGCGACTATCACAACCACCACCACTACTTGAACTACTACTACTTACAATACTGCGAAAACTATTCCCATTATTCAATTCTATTCTATTCTATTCTATTCCATTCTATTCTATTCTATTCTATTCTATTCTATTCTATTCTATTCTATTCTATTCTATTCTATTCTATTCTATTCTATTCTATTCTATTCTATTCTATTCTATTCTATTCTATTCTATTCTATTCTATTCTATTCTATTCTATTCTATTCTATTCTATTCTATTCTATTCTATTCTATTCTATTCTATTCTATTCTATTCTATTCTATTCTATTCTATTCTATTCTATTCTATTCTATTCTATTCTATTCTATTCTATTCTTATTCCATTCTATTCTATTCTATTCTATTCTAATCTATTCTATTCTATTCTATTCTAATCTATTCTATTCTATTATATTCTATTCTATTCCATTCCATTCCATTCTATTCTTTTCTATTCTATTCTATGCTATTCTATTCTATTCTATTCTATTCTATTCTGTTCTGTTCTATTCTATTCTATTCTATTCTATTCTCTATTCTATTCTCTATTCTATTCTATTCTATTCTATTCTCTATTCTATTCTATTCTATTCTATTCTATTCTATTCTATTCTATTCTATTCTATTCTATTCTATTCTATTCTATTCTATTCTATTCTATTCTATTCTATTCTATTCTATTCTATTCTATTCTATTCTATTCTATTCTATTCTATTCTATTCTATTCTATTCTATTCTATTCTATTCTATTCTATTCTATTCTATTCTTATTCTATTCTATTGTATTCTATTCTATTCTATTCTATTCTATTCTATTCTATTCTATTCTATTCTATTCTATTCTATTCTATTCTATATTCTATTCTATTCTATTCTATTCTATTCTATTCTATTCTATTCTATTCTATTCTATTCTATTCTATTATATTCTATTCTATTCTATTCTATTCTATTCTATTCTATTCTATTCTTTTCTATTCTATTCTATTCTATTCTATTCTATTCTATTCTATTCTATTCTATTCTTTTCTATTCTATTCTATTCTATCCTATTCTATTCTATTCTATTCTATTCTATTCTATTCTATTCTATTCTATTCTATTCTATTCTATTCTATTCTATTCTATTCTATTCTATTCTATTCTATTCTATTCTATTCTATTCTATTCTATTCTATTCTATTCTATTCTATTCTATTCTATTCTATTCTATTCTATTCTATTCTATTCTATTCTATTCTATTCTATTCTATTCTATTCTATTCTATTCTATTCTATTCTATTCTATTCTATTCTATTCTATTCTATTCTATTCTATTCTATTCTATTCTATTCTATTCTATTCTATTCTATTCTATTCTATTCTATTCTATTCTATTCTATTCTATTCTATTCTATTCTATTCTATTCTATTCTATTCTATTCTATTCTATTCTATTCTATTCTATTCTATTCTATTCTATTCTATTCTATTCTATTCTATTCTATTCTATTCTATTCTATTCTATTCTATTCTATTCTATTCTATTCTATTCTATTCTATTCTATTCTATTCTATTCTATTCTATTCTATTAAATTCTTTCTTTCTATTCTTTTCTTTTCTTTTCTCTCTATTCTATTCCTATTCCTATTTTATTCTATTCCATTCTATTCTATTCTATTCTATTCTATTCTATTCTATTCTATTCTATTCTATTCTATTCTATTCTATTCTATTCTATTCTATTCTATTCTATTCTATTCTATTCTATTCTATTCTATTCTATTCTATTCTATTCTATTCTATTCTATTCTATTCTATTCTATTCTATTCTATTCTATTCTATTCTATTCTATTCTATTCTATTCTATTCTATTCTATTCTATTCTATTCTATTCTATTCTATTCTATTCTATTCTATTCTATTCTATTCTATTCTATTCTATTCTATTCTATTCTATTCTATTCTATTCTATTCTATTCTATTCTATTCTATTCTATTCTATTCTATTCTATTCTATTCTATTCTATTCTATTCTATTCTATTCTATTCTATTCTATTCTATTCTATTCTATTCTATTCTATTCTATTCTATTCTATTCTATTCTATTCTATTCTATTCTATTCTATTCTATTCTATTCTATTCTATTCTATTCTATTCTATTCTATTCTATTCTATTCTATTCTATTCTATTCTATTCTATTCTATTCTATTCTATTCTATTCTATTCTATTCTATTCTATTCTATTCTATTCTATTCTATTCTATTCTATTCTATTCTATTCTATTCTATTCTATTCTATTCTATTCTATTCTATTCTATTCTATTCTATTCTATTCTATTCTATTCTATTCTATTCTATTCTATTCTATTCTATTCTATTCTATTCTATTCTATTCTATTCTATTCTATTCTATTCTATTCTATTCTATTCTATTCTATTCTATTCTATTCTATTCTATTCTATTCTATTCTATTCTATTCTATTCTATTCTATTCTATTTTATTCTATTCTATTCTATGCTATTCTATTCTTCTCTATTCCATTCTATTCTATTCTATTCTATTCTATTCTATTCCATTCATTCTATTCTATTCTATTCTATTCTATTCTATTCTATTCTGTCTATTCTATTCTATTCTATTCTATTCTATTCTATTCTATTCTATTCTATTCTATTCTATTCTATTCTATTCTACTCTATTCTATTCTACTCTAGTCTAGACTATTCCATTTCTTTATCCCTCTATTCCATTTTATTCTATTCTATATTCTTCTATTCCTTTCTATTCTATTCAATTCTTTTCTTTTCTTTTCTTTTCTTTTCTTTTCTTTTCTTTTCTTTTCTTTTCTTTTCTTTTCTTTTCTTTTCTTTTCTTTTCTTTTCTTTTCTTATTCTTTTCTTTTCTTTTCTTTTCTTTTCTTTTCTATTCTTTTCTATTCTATTCTTTTCTATTCAATTCCTATTCTATTCTATTCTATTCTATTCTATTCTATTCTATTCTATTCTATTCTATTCTATTCTATTCTATTCTATTCTATTCTATTCTATTCTATTCTATTCTATTCTATTCTATTCTATTCTATTCTATTCTATTCTATTCTATTCTATTCTATTCTATTCTATTCTATTCTATTCTATTCTATTCTATTCTATTCTATTCTATTCTATTCTATTCTATTCTATTCTATTCTATTCTATTCTATTCTATTCTATTCTATTCTACTCTATCCAATTCCATTCCGTTCTATTATATTCTATACTATTCTATTCTGCCTAATTCTGCTCTATACTATTCTATTAAATTGTATTCTAAATTACTCATGTTCTGTTCTGTTCTGTTCTGGTCTACTCTATTCTATTCTATTCTGTTCTGTTCCATTCTATGCAGTTCTTTTCCATTTTATTCTATTATTCTCTGACTAATGCTTGCATAATGCATACTATAAACAGCGATCTAATTATCATTTAGAAACCATACATTAATATACGTATCATGATTATGCAGTGTAGATGCATTAATTGGTAATTGCCACGGTTTCTTATCTTATTCTACTCTTTTTGTTGTATTAGGTTTAATACATTTTCATTACTTTCCATTATGTTATAAACTGTTCTATACAATCCTATTATATTACAATCATTTTTATGATTTTTAATTTAAATATTATATATTTAAGTTGAAGTAAAGAAACTAACTGACCTCGACGACACTCAAATTTGGATCCGGGCTTATGACAGATCTGCACGCATAGTTCACACGTTTACCCATAATATGCATCCGGAAGATACCCTCCTTCTTTTCGATGCGTTGCCGCAAGCCTGGGTATGTTACGAAATAGTTTGCATGATTTTTGCCGCCCTGGTTGGACGACAGCATTGCGTGCCTTTCGTCATAAAGACCATTAACTGCAGTCTGCGTTTTTCAAACAAATAAATGTAACCAAAAAAGGAAGTATTGTTCTTAGTTACATCAGTTATGGCCATGTGGAAAAGCGATAACATGAAAATTAAACATTTAGTCTATCTACCAGGATTAAAATCTAGACTTCGAAAAATGCAGGATGAACGTTTAAATATAACGTAGCTTTCTGTACATAAATGGTCATGTAAGAATATACACCAGCTCCAAATATGACCAAGAAAGGTCGAAGTGCATTATTACATGTAGCTGATGATGGTTTTGCAATGCCATGCGATGAGATTAAATGCAATTTTTGTTTGTTTGAAGTTCTACATAATCAATGATTGTACTATGAATAACTTAAATATAGAATTACTAACATAGAATTGAATATCTGAATTTTAGCAAGCATAAACGAATTGTTTAGCCAATATTTTCTACACATGCAGAGGGTACAGTCCAATTAAAGATGACTGCAGCAAATCCTTGAAATATTGATTTTTACAATATATAGCAATCGTCAAATCTTTCTAGCGTTAACTTAATGCTATTTCCCCACCGAATTACATTTAGGCAAAGGTACACGTTAAGATCAATGCACAACGATAAGTGTGAAAGAATGTTGGAAAGCTGCGTTGAGCATAGGTAATTATTAAATAGGAATAACTTCAAACTAAATGTAAGGCGTTGCCGAACAAGCGCCAGGACAACGTTGGACACAAATAGGTCATGTAGCAATTAGTTATAGATGGTGTAGTTGGGGAACGCTTATGCGGTCTCGAACCATGCACTTATCCGTTGTAGATTTGCACTAGATTTCCAGGAAAATAATCCTGAAATAGATGTGAGCACCTTAAATACATTAATAATTGTGTTTCCGCCTTTCGAGATGCAATTCTCAACGAGACTTACAGTATCACCCACCACCCATTCTCACACTGCAACTGCAGAGAGAAGATCTGGAGATTTTAGATGCCTACATGCATTTGCCCACGTTGTTTGAAAAGAATAGCACACATAAGTTACCAATAACGAATACCCAACGCTGAAATCCGCAAACGTATTTCTGTAACGGTCAACAACTACGTTGGTTTGGTCTCGTTTTGCATATGCCCTCGAATCGATTGCTCAGTAGACCCTTTTACTTTACTCCAGCGCCAGATTGGCGTAAGAAGCAGAGTGGACATATTTTGACATTAGAAAAATAGTTAAAGTCAACTACATACAAATTGGTTATTATGGGGCCCACTCGTATTCCAGAATAGTTCCACATGCGCATCATAGTTCTTGGTTGGTAACCCTGCGCTAAATAGCATCGAGTCGAGCTAAGTGGAGATCTTGTTGCCGATTTCTCGTAGAATTACCTTCGTAACATTCTTGTCGTAGTCAGGCAGAGTTAGTTGCGAAGTTTGGTGTCTTTATGACATGATACAGTGAAAACGGTAAGTAAGCTGTATTTTCGATGTTGTATTACCATATACAGGTGAATATATTCATATTAACTAGATTCTACTCTTTATAAAGCACTCTCTTTTAACATTTTATTTGCATAAATTATTATTTGCCAGAATCATTACTTTTTCAAATTTTTTTGTTTATATATATATATAGACAAAAATAATAATTTAAACATAAATTATTAGTGAGATTTACGACAGACAGAGAGAGAGAAAGAGAGAGAAAGAAAGAGCACCTAGTTACTATGAGTAAATTTATCAGGATAACTCACATAAATGAGGCAAACGAAACCTCGCCACAACACCATTATGGCCAAGTTAGCATTCGGGCAAGGCGACATCAGCAATACAGCTTCCTTGCGGCTTTCACAGTATAACGTCATCAACAAACCAAACCTCGCAGTTAACTTTGCCCTACTAAGAAAAGAAAATTAGGAAGATGATTCTGCCATGTCAAAATCTGCCCACTTTGTTCTCACGCCAATCTGGTGATGGAAGAGAAAACAGATCTCCACTGGGCAATCGAAGTAACGGAATACGCAAAGCGTGACCAAACCAACGAAGTTTATGGAGACCTATTTGTTTTTACTGAAGAAGAGCACATATTGGCATTGCTTATTCATTGGTGGTAACCAACATATGTTGTATTTCTCAAACAACGATGGTCGAATGCCTGTAAGCGTCTAAAATCATGAACTCTACGAGTCCAAGTTTAACCAGCGTATAGTAAAACTGCGCGTACAGATGCATTGTAAACACGACCTTTAAGGCAGAGTGAAATATTCTTGGTGTTTTCTCCATCATCATCATCATCATCATCATCATCATCATCATCATCATCATCTTTATCATCATCATTAACATCACCACCATCATCATCAATATCATCACCATCACCTCATCATCATCATCATCATCATCATCATCATCATCATCATCATGTCTAGCCACACAAAAGTCAAAAGTGACTAATGTTTCACTGCTATATAACCATAAGGAGTGAAAAGATATAAGTGAATTTAGACAAATTAATAGTGATTTACGAGAGAGAGAGAGAGAGAGAGAGAGAAAGAAGGAATATCTTGCTACTATGAGTAAATTTATCAGGATAAATCACAAATATGAGGCAAACTAAACCTCTCCACAACACCATCATGGCCAAGTTAGCATTCGGGCAAGGCGACATCATCATGACAAGTACGTTTCTCCATAATAGACGAAGGTTCGAGAAAGCTACTCTAGCTTCCGCGATTCTTATTCTCACCTCGTTGAACATATTGCCTAAGTTATTGAAAGAGTTCCCAAGATATGTAAACCTGTTAGGTCTTCATTCTGCAGTGGTGGGTGATCATGTAATAGAATCTTACATTTAGAGAGTGCGAATTTCACAGGCGAGTCGGAACAACAACAAGATAGCCCGAGCAGTATCTAGATTGTAGAATAATAGAACGATATCGTCTGCATATTCAAGATAGACTAGTTTATCATGCATCCTTAATGTATGGAAGTGTTTTTCATAATAGCATCGATTACTAAATTAAACACAACGGGAGAAAGTGAAGAGCTTTGACGAGCACCACTGCTGGTTGTAAAGTTATGCGGTAATTCGTTGTAGACCTTAACGCGACCAGACGTATTTGTGTAGACAGCGCGTATAATATTAGCAAATTTTGTTCTTACCACTTTTCGTAAAAATATGGAATAAAACATTGCGATACACCGATTCAATTGCACTCTTAAATTCTAGAAAGACGGCTTTTGTGGGATGGTGATATAAACGTCGCTGTTCAAGAACTTGCATTAAAGTAAAATATTAACTATACAACCTAGTCCTGAGCGGAAACCGACCTGTCCTTCTCTAGTGTGTGATTCACGTGAAGCGCTAAGACGATGTAGGATAATCGAAGCAAATACTCTAGACACGTCTTGAGTCAAGCTTATACTACGACGGTTATCGCACGAACTGCGATTGCCTTTTTTAAAGATAGGAATGATGGTCTCCTCATCCATATAGTACGAAAAAGCTAATTCACCACTCCCGAAATTATATCGCCACCATCCTTAAATAATTCCGGAAGCCAATGATCAGGGCCTGCGGCTTTGTGACGTTTAAGAGATAGAATTATATCCGGTATTTCGAACTCTATTGGTTATTCGAGACTAACATTCCACACTGTTGATACAGGCATGCTTTCGGTAATCCAAACTGACGCGGATGCCCAAAAAATTTATCTTTGAATTGATCAGATCATATATCAAGACAACTTATTTTATCGTTTATTGAATAGTTGTTACAATTATTTATAGTTTCGCTAAATTTTAATTTTCTCGTACCTGTTGCGCGAATAAGTTGAAAGAACGCTTCTTCTATTTCTTCAGCCTTTCTGGTCCAAAAGGATCCTAAATCGACTTTTAGACTGCGCTTAAGTTGGCATCTCATATTGCAACGAGTATTATTATGAGCCGAGCCAGGTGGAATTTGCGCTTTGTTTCGAGTATCTCCATAGATTTTACAGAGGTATTGATTATTTCTACCGAGGCCAGCAATGCCACATATAGTAGTACCTGCAATGTTCATAGTGGAACTGATCTTAGACCAAAGTAAATTCGAATTTTCGCCACCAAGACCAGTTAGCTTTTACCTTAGAATATCGTCATATTTTTGTCGAAAGGATGGTTGTTCGAGTATGCTTACATCTGTTTGGGGGTTATTCTTATTTATTTTCCCGGAAAATCTACAACGGATAAGTACATTGCTCGAGTTGACATGTGTTACAAAACGAACGACAATCCTGGATGCAACCACGCTATCTATAACTAATTTCTACATTATCTACTTCAGCCAACCGTTGTCCAGGAGCTGGAGAACGCTATGTGGCGCAACGTCTAACACAACGTCTGAAGTTAGTGCTATTAAATATAGTATATCTTATGCGTAGCTATCCAAAAGCCGTTCACCATTATCGTTGTGCGTCGAGCTTAAAGTGTACCTCCCACCTACATGAAATTCTGCGTTACATAAGCACCCGATATGAGCATTCATATTACCCATAACCATCATCATCATCATTTCCAGCCACACAAAAGTCAAGGATCGAATTTTTCGTACCATGGTAAACCATAAGGAGTGAAAAAAAGTATATAAGTGAATTGAGACAAATTATTATTGAGATTTACGAGAGAGCGAGAGGGGTACAGAGAGAACGAAAACCTTGCTACTATGAGTAAATTTATCAGGATAACTCAAAGAAATGAGGCAAACTAAACCTCTCCACAACACCATTATGGCCAAGTTAGCATTCGGGCAAGGCGACATCAGCAACACAGCTTCCTTGCGGATTTCACCGTATCGCGTCATAAACAGACCGAACCTCTCAGCTAACTTTGCCCTACTAAGAAAAGAAAGTTAAAAGAAAGATTCGAAGATGATTCTACTATACATCTGCAACAAGATCGCCACTGAGCTCGATTCGCTGCCATATCGCTAAGGGTTTCTAACCAAGAACTGTGATGTGCACGAGGACCCCATCCCGGCAGACAAGTGGATCCTATACTACCCAATTTGGATGTAAGTGACTTTAATTGATTCTGCCATGTCAAAATCTGCCCACCTTGTTCCTTACGCCAATTTGGTGCTGGATGAGAGAACAGAGCTCTATTGGGCAATCGAAATGAGGGCATAGATTTTACAGAGAGCTAGTGATTATTCCTACGGGGGCATGCTATGCCACATACAGTAGTACCTGCATTGTGCATAGTGGAACTTATCTTGGACCAAAGTATATTCGGATTTTCGCTATTCAGACCAGTTAGATTAGCCTTAAGAATATTTTCATAGTTTTGTCGGATGGACGGTTGTTCGAGTTTGCCTACATCGATTTGGGGTTTATTCTTAATTATTTTCCCGGAAAATTTTAGAGCAAATCTACAACGGATAAGTGCATGGTCCGAGTCGACATAAGTGTTCCAAAAAGAGCGACAATCCTGGATGCAACCACGCCATCTATAACTAATTGCTACATGATCTATTTGAGTCCACTGTTGTCCGGGAGCTGGAGGACGCCATGTAGCACAACGTTTAACACTACGTCTGAAATTTGTACTAATTAAATATAGTCTATGTTCAGCACAGCTATCTAAAAGCCGTTCACCATTATCATTGCGAGTCGAGCTTAGAGTGTATCTTCCACCTAAATGAAATTCTGTGTTGCTTAAGTGACCAACTTGAGCATTCATGTCACCCATAACCAGGACTATATCCGAACTTCGTGCTTTACTTAGTAAGGAGCTTAATTCGGAGTAAAAAGCGTCCTTGCTTTCTTCTGTGCTGCAATCGGTAGGAGCATATGCAGATACAACGAAGAGGCAACGATGATAACGGTTTTTTGCTTTGATTTTAGTAGATGTATTTAAACGTGCCGCACACAATCGACTATTTAAAGGGATCCATTCAATTAAGCAAGCTTCAGCTCGCGCGCTAAGGGCAATACCAACGCCCCATTTACCGGCTTGAGAGGACTCTGTGGAACCAGATGTTCGAAGCCAATAACGCGTAGATAGGGATGGTGCAACTAGTTATGTAATACACGTAGGATCCTGTATTCTGGTTTCAGATACGCAACATATGTCGATTTCTAATTTATCCAACGTACGAGCAAGAGATTCTTGCTGTCCAAGTTGTTTTAATGTTCGCACATTAAATGCGCCTACGTTAAAACCTAACTTAGGTTTAATGAATGATCGTCTACAAGAACCATTTTCGATATTTGGCAACCTAGTATTGGGCTCAGTGTTATGATCAAAACCAACCATATTTATAGTATCTAAAAGAGATTTATTGTAAGATTGAGAAGAGGAAGGGGAAGGAAAGGACGCAGAATCGAATATAGAGTTGGAGTTGCCTGCAGTAGCCTGTTTTCGCTTATCCACCTGCACGGCTCAGCAGATAAGGCGACCCTTTTTATACTGCGCGACGGCCGATGCAGTATGTAATTATTGTAAGTTGTACTTGTCATGGTTATATGTGGACTGTAAAAGAACACTAGGTCGCCCATTCCTAGTGATGGTTTTTATTCTGAGTTTTCCTTCTCCTAGATAGTCTGCCAACCAAAGCTGATGAGCACTATCTGTCCAGATGCCAGTGGCCAGAGTTTCCTTCAGCAGCCGAAACTTGCCCCTCACGTCTGGAACGCTTGCTCTCATTCCGTCACTACACATTTAACAAAACGTTACAGTGCAGTTAGACCAAACTCGAGGCTTCACATGAAACGGGATGATGGCTGTCCCTTTATGGCCCGGCAAGGTTCATGTTACCAATCCCGGGTCGACTAGCTTGAGCCCGCCGGTCGTCAAGCCGGAATTTCTATGGCTACGGGCCAACCCATAACCATATGCAGATACAACGAAAAGGCAACGGTGATTATCGTTTTTTGCATTGATTTAAGATGAATTAAAACGTGCCGCACACAATCGACTATTTAAAGGGATCCACTCAGTTAAGTAAGCTTCAGCTCGTGTGTTAAGGACAATACCAAAGTCCTATTTACCGGCTTGAGAAAAATCCGCGGAACCAAATGTTCGAAGGCAATAACGTGTAGATAGAGATGGTGCAACCAATTCTACAATGCGCGTAGTATCCTGCATTCTGCATTCAGATACGTAACATACATCGATTTCCAATTTATACAACGTATGTGCAAGAGCTTCTTGTTTTCAAAGTTGTTATAATGTTCGCAAATTAAATGCGCCTACGTTAAAACATAATCTAGGTTTAAAGAATGATAGTCAACTAGAGCTATTTTCGATTTGTGGCAACTAGATATCGGGCACAGTGATATGATCTACACCAACCATATTCATAATATCTAAAAGAGCGTTATTGTTAGATTGAGAAGAGGAAGGGGAAGGAAAGGAGGCAGAATCGGAGATAAAGTTGTCTGCAGTAGCGCAATTTCGCTCATCCACCCTGTACGGTTCTGCAGATAAAACGAGTTTTTATGCTGCGTGACGGCCGATGCAGTATGTAACCATTTTAACTCGTATTGTTCATGGTTATATGTGGACTGTAAAAGAACACTAGGTCACCTACTCATAGTGAAGATGGTTTTTCTTCTCCTAGATACCTTGCCGAGATACCAGTGGCCAATATTTCCTTCAGCAGCCTAACTTGTCTTTTGAAACATGAGTTATTAATGATTCTCGTATTGCTGTGTATTATGATACTCATATTATCTAGATCCCCCCTTATAAATCACTCTTCTTAGTAATTTGCTAGCCTAAATTATTATTGTCATTATTATAATTTTTGCTCCTTGTGGTTATATGGAAGTGAAACTTTAATTACTAATGGCTTTTGTATTGCTGTGCCTGATGATTATAACGATGATGATGATGATCATGGTCATGATGGTTAATAGATAAATACACACGTAATAAATTCGATTCCAGCATTTTAAACCATAAACTAGACATATAAATTTACCAAGCTTAATTTACAATCGAATCATTATTTAAACTCAGACAAAAATTAAGGTATTACGGTAGTTTTCAACTTGCCTGCAAATGCATAAGATCCAACTGCAGGGCATTGCGTAAACGCTCCTTGGTCCAAACACTACAATCTCCATTTTGATTAAAACCACAGCCGTCTCCTGCGTCAGCCGGTTGTGTGCCCATCATTGAAGAGGTGGTAATAGATAGCAATTGGTTCATTTTTTTGGGTGAACTGTCATTGGCGCTAGTCGTTTTAGTTTCAGGGCTCGACCTCATATTCGCGTTCACAAAACTGACAATATCGCGAAGATTATTTGCTGCGTTTATTACTCGTGAAATAATTGATGTTTCCGGGTGCTCATGATGTGAACCAGACACATAACGCGGCTAAAATTCCACAAACATATATATATATATATATATATATATATATATATATATAATATAAATTTTGGTCCGCATAAAAGACAAACTTTAAATGTACATCTATTCTTATTTAATATTAATTTACGACTATCAGAACTAACATTAATTCTTTAATATTTAAATTTTCTTGTTTTCGCAAAACTAATATAGACACGTGAAATTTTGTACCGGGTATTGCGTACCCAGTAATAAGTTTGGTAAATCGGACGAGAAGCATATACCAAAATAGCATTCAAAAGTGCCCTTCGTGCTTACTGAACCAGCAATACGCGAAAAATCACTATATATCTTTTACAAGATACAAGAGACAGATAGATGTTGCTACCTCCCACACGGATGTGCTTTAAAATTGTGTATATCTTTATCAATACAATCACCACGTATAATACGTACCAAACCTGTAAAAAGTACCATCACCATATAACTTTCACATTTTTAAAGAAAATATATTGTAGGTTTGAGGCGTACTGTCTACGCATGATCACCAAAAAGCACAAAACGTACGTGTACATGCGATTGTACCTTTTCTTTATGTAGACTGGCAAATATTTGTGCTCCATGCTTATCTAACTTGTTCCTAATACATACCAAAATAAAAATTAAACTTCCCCAATGAATAATATATAAATAGTAACTATTTCATTTGATGGTATGATTGCCACGAAAATTTGATAACTGATGTCGGTCGAGATCACAGTACAAAGCTCCGTTGGAGTAGCAGGTATTTAGAATTGGTTTTATTCTCAATTTTGGTGAAAATAAGCATCCTTACAATGATTTTGAAATATTATACATATACAATCAGCTTTGTGATCAAATGTCTAAAGATATTCTATTAAGTTGATTCTATCACTGCTTTAATGTACATACCTAAAGGATATTGCATCGTCCAACTACACGCATTACATCACCAACTACATAGTGGATATTCGGCATAGTACCGCCTTTTAATGATGAATCGCCAGTAAGCAGAGAATGCCTGTACACATGAGATAACATCTCTTGTTCATTCGAGTTTGGTGTATTCCCTGTTCTTGCTTGAAATAACTTTACACTAAGTAAAAAATTCCTAAAGCATAATGGAATGGAGCCTGGTTTTAGGCGCATTTGCAAAAAATTCCTAACTGTGAAAGGAAACAGGTTTTCGGAACTTGCATTTCAAGACCGAAATACATAAACAGGACTGCAGCTCTGCTAAGATATTATAGTTATCAGTCGTGAGGGGACACCACTTGTACCAAATTCCCAAGAAACTCCATGAAATGTGGAGCCGGCTTATCCTCCAAAAGAAGTCAGCCGCAGTAAAGTAAAGTAAAGTAAGTCGGTTTCAAACAATTTGCAATGAAGTATCAATAAGAGTATAACGCAATGAACACTGTTCAATTGAAGATATAATCAGCGTAGTTATAACTTTTTCATGTCAGAAAAGTGTCTCGTGGAATCAAACAGCATATAGAAACAAATAGCAATACATCATAAAAGTATGATTTATAATTAAAGAACATTGGTTGCGCGGGCGGTGATAACAATTAATTTTTAATCAAGGTTGCGATCTTGATATAAACACCCGACCCATTATGTATCTACATTTGTCAGAACAGACTAAGAATTGTATATTGTTGAAAAGGCAATTCATCCAGTAGACCGGTTTCGTCCTTATTGGGAACTCATCACGTACTGTCCAGAATTTGCCGCGGACAGGGCTCGAACCTGGGTAATTCAGCTTCGGAATCTGGTGCTTTAACCTCTCAGCCACCCTGACCCACAATGATTTTAATTTTCAACACTATACAATTCTTGGTTTATATTGACAAATTTATGCACATAAAGTGTCTGGTATTTAGATCAAGATTGCAACCTCGATCATAGTAAAAGTATGAGTTGATAGAATGATAATAATATAAATGAAGCACCGACAAAACATGGACAAATAAAGAAAGCGGTTGCGGAATTTTACGACCCTGAGGTAATTTTAAAATACGATTGATTAATTACTATTTTAAGGTCTAATTTCACCTCCAAATCGCCAGACCACTGAGGCAATTCCATTGGATCGCTGGTACAGCAGTTGGAGTAGGATAATCATCTCTGGGGCGGATATTATTCGGGAGAAATCTGAAAGTCTGACAACATAAAGGGTTCAGCGAAGAAGCCTTGTCAATTCTGCCTTATTGGTATAGACTCCTCTGGATCCCCAAATGCGCGAGATCTATATCGACGTTTATGTATTGATTACTAAGACACATAGACATTTTAAGCCATGACTTCTGCAGGAAACAATAATCTCAACATATAAGTCATATGCAGGAAGGTCCATAAGAACTTATGGTTAGAATGACAAACGAGGATCAATAAAATCAACTCGGAGCCAGTTATGCACAAAATTGCGAGAATCTTGTTTTTTAACAAAGGTGACATTTATAGTAGCCTTCCTAAGGAGATTCCTTGAATCTTACGCGAATTATCACTACATGACGTCATTGGAGTCAGCTTCAACATTAATTTTGTGTTTTTTTATAATTGAGGCTTGTAACTCATTTTCAACTGCTAGAATGGCATCAAAGATACGCCGAACTAAAGATTGCCGGCCGTCATGCCTGTTCTTTCTATGAATACACATCAACGAAATTAGATAGAAGCACCTAATCCTCGCTATAAAAACTAGGATTTGACGTCCACACTTTAAGTTAACATACTATTATTTTCAAGGGAATGCTTTACAGTTATAGACACACGCACTCACAGCGTACGCTTATCTAGTGAGTCAGTTATTGTTGCGAAATCTGCCAGTAATAATAAATGAACCCGCTTAAACGAAAGTTAAAAATTGTCAACTCTGTGGAGCCACGAGTTTGACTCTGATTAAGAAGCTTCGAAGTATTCGATGTTAAAGACGCAGTTTCGCACAACAAGGATCGTTTAACAGATCAATTCATTGTCGCGCAAAACATTTCTTTTAATCGAGCTACTGACGATTTATTAGACAATCGTGCGTCTCACAAATGTGTGTCGATAACTGCTAAACATTCAGTCACATATGACATACACGTGCACATTCGACTAAGTGAAACTAAAGTAACTAAATGTTAACATATTCTAAACACATCAGACTAACTGTATTATTTTTACCGTAAGAAATGACACAATTAAGGGTGTCCCCGATCGTTAGGGAGAGGGCAAAGTAATACAAATACTACGCTAGTAAATTCATAGTGCAATGACCTCACCGTTGAAAAAAGGGCAAGAAAGACGGCCCGAAATATTCGATGTTAAAATGTGGAAGGACATAAAAACATCGTTTCGTATAACCAGGACCAGGTAATGAATCTATTCCGTATTCATTTTAAACAATTAGAAAGAATATATGGAACGGCAAGGATCGTATTAACATTATCCGTCCGACTATATATGACAAGTCAATCATCGTACCGCACATTTCTAACGGCTAAGTAAATTAGTACAATGACTGTGCTTTGATGGGATCATTAAGAATCACAGCATTGTCAGTACGACTCGATAGAGACAGCTAACAATCAGGCTAGAGAGTTCTATGGCTATGGACAAATTAAAAATTGTTCCAACTTACCAACCGGCATAGCGAAGGCGATACTAGAACATTGTCCAAAAAGAAAATATCAGTGGCATATTCAAACTTTTCAGATGCAGTCTGAAGCATCGGCAGAAATAGACGGAGCGCAGCGTTCTCCTTGACCCAAAAACATCTAAACATGTTGCGAAGAGTTTCTGCATTAATTTGAAAGTTAAACAAGTAATACTGATATAATAATAATAATAAATAAATTGAAAAACGATATTGAATACGTTAGTACGATAGCGAATTTCAAATGCTCATAATGCGATTCAAACTACAATAGCTGAAACGATAAAAAATAAGCTGATATTTTTTATGAGACGAAACATATATAAATTAGCATTTTCTGTAAGTTTTATAAAAGCGCTGTGAAATCCAGAATGTTTGCACTGAGGAACAGGTCCGTACAAAGTCGCCCGAATAGCGTTTATGACACAAGCCATCAATAACGATCAAATGGCAATGAATGACAGCGCTGTTTCTACTCTGTTGATAACTTATATTGACTATGTTCATCACTAACACAAACAAAAACCGTACGGACAAACGCATTGTACAAACGGCGTCTAAGGCAGAGTGTGATAGTCTAGCTTCTCGTTCAACGGCGAAAACTAGAAAATGCAAACCATAGATTTTGCAATTCTCACGTTTACTTCGTCAATCATATTGCCTGAGTAATTGATTTACCTTGCGTAGACTAAGTCGATTAATATTTCGTCTGTAAAAACTTCGACACTGGCATCTCTAATGTAAGATTATAGCTGAGAATAGCATCTACTGAAAAATTAAACAACAATAGGTGGACATCCTTGAAGACGCCACTGCGCGTAGTATAATTAATCTATTAAAACTAAAAATTCTTGGTAGTTAAATTTTGCGATAATTCATTTCAGACCTGGACGTAACCAGAAGTGCTTAAGTAAATAACACGTAACATGGGATTATTTGAACTAAATTGAGTCTCCGGAAAAAGGAATATATAAATAATGAGTTGCAGTAGTTAGTTCGGTTTCTATATTATACTTACTTTACTTTACTGCGGCTGACTCCTTTTGGAGTTTCTTGGGAATTTGGTACAAGTGGTGTCCCCTCACCACTCTATATTATACACATTGCACTGCATTGTATCACCCCACATAAGTCAATGTAGACACATTTCAGTCATAAACTTATATAGATCAACACATGTTACTGTTAATCATTAAATAAATAAATTATATATGATAAAATAATAATTGAAAATGCGGTTAAGAATGGTAAATGCATCAAACCACAGTAAAAAGTAGTCTGGTAATTTAAGCAAGTTATCAATAGTTAAAATTGGCGAGGTCAATGTACTCATAAAGTAATAAGCATATACTATTTATATATATCGTGAAATAACTATTGCGCACTAAGTAGCAAATCACCTCAAATAAGACCAGAAATATACTAATGTCAGCAAGAACGAAGGATATAATCTCATGCACACAAGTGTTTCATATTTACAGGATTACTGGTTTTTCCTCTTGTCCAAATTGAGCTTACTTTTTACTAGGTATGCAATACCTAATACACGATTGCAAATAATAAGTATGTTATTTATCAAGATCACAACCTAGGTTTTAGTAACTATCGCCGCCCGCGCAACCAATGTTCGTTTAAACATATTAGCTGTCCATTTTCTGCCTCATAATATCTTACTCGGTCTATTTAATACTTCAGATCCATCTAGCCTACTTTTCCTGTCATTCCTTACCGGGCCTAGCGATTCATCAAAATGTGTTACAGATATTGACTTCAAGCATTCTCCTGTTTTTGCAAGAACTAAGGCCATGTACAGACCAGCAGATGGACGTTGGTTGTCGAGGAAATAACAAGAGCTTAATTAATTATGCATACCAGTAAACGCGTTTTCATTGTACATACGCAAACATAAATAGAGATACAGAATTCAGTACAGTTATCACTACTAAAACCCGTGGCATATGATCTAAAACTGAATACTTTCCAACGCAAAAAATACGACGGCCAAAAGTAAATAAAAGAGTACACTTCGCATGTGATGGTGAGAATTCCACTCCTTCACCAAGGTGGTAGAGCGATCTGTCACGATCCACTCCACTTTCCATGGAACAAGTGCATGAAGACTACCATATGGCACTAAAATGTTTCTCATACCAGGCCAGCCAATGAGGACAAGCAGTTTCAATTTACAACTAAGAATGAGCGACCCAGTAATTGTTTACAACACACATAGAATAACGAATATCGTGGTAATGTGGCAGTGAAGAATCAGTAAATTGTTCTTAGTAGTAGTGCACGCAATAAACAGAAGTAATAAGGTAAAGTGGGATGATGATATAAATTTAATGTTAGGCATAATGGTATTCCTATATTACCGGAAAGATTCACAAAATCGTCAGTGACACAACCGGTTAAGTTGCGACGATTTTCAGGTCGTAAATTTGCATGGAATCAGAGCATGGCTGTTTTCATTTAGAACTCGTTGGGCACAAATCACGAATGAAAGCGTGATTGTTTTTCAAAATATCGGTACTTCGTACAATCCTCGGCTCCTATATTTAAAATGAGCAATCTATTGCCGTTCTAAATACATCAACTTTCACATCAAAAATTTTTTAAAAATACAAAATACATTCAGATAAACGACTGTCACACACGTCTGACCTGACATAATGTCAAACTCTTTCGGTTTAGCCTCGCGACCGGTAGCCTCTTTCAACTCTGCATGAATAGCAGATACCACATCGGAGAGTTTTTTCATCCCATTGACACTATTTGATTCGTATTTCTCCACAAACTGTTGGCTGACCAATGCCTTTTCTGCTGCCCGTGACTGATGCCCATATACACGAGATGCGGTTCCAAACCAGGGGGCACAGTTCATTGGACCATCGAGAAATTCAGCAACTTCTTCTACTTCTCTTAAAACGAAAAAATGTGTCCCAAATTTTGAAAAGATTGACAAAGAACTAACAAAGTTGACATTACGCATTACTATTAAAAAGCACGGAAGCTTTATTGCTGGTGTTGCCTTGCCCTAATGCTGACTTGGCCATAATGGTGTTGTGTAGAGGTTTAGTCTTCCTCACTTCTGTGAGTTTCCTTGATAATTATACTCATAGTAAATGGATACTCTTTCGTTCTCTCTCTCTCTCGCAAATAGTTTTTGTCTAAATTATTATTTTTGTCGTTTTTTAAAACATTTTTCGCCTCTTATATAGCAGTAAAACTTTAGTCACTTTTGGCTTGTGTATGGCTGTGCATAAAGATGATGATGATTAAAAAGCATTACATCAGTATAATAGGCTGATGCTTCACTGGCGCATAACCACGAAATACATAAGTAGGTGTAGTATGCGAATGAAAACAGGGACACCAATTCCAAATATTGGGTTGAGAATTTTTTAGTCCAATCTACACTCATTGGCCCGCCCAATGATTCATAAAGGCACACACCAACGGTATTAACCAGTCATAAATAGGTAACTCGTTTCTCTTATTGTAGTTGTTTAGTTTCTTAAATGCAAAGCCTGGTAAACATTTATGCGAGGATTCAATACTATGCCACGAAATTGTAAACATTTATTCACGATTCGATTTGACACAATCGATTAATTTGCAGTGTTCTAGCTGCTAATCATCTTCTCAGTCGTCCGACATAAATTTATCGACTAGATACACATGGCTATTTAATAAATAATATTTGAAGTCGAGGCTTTTTCTTATTGGTAAAGGCTACTGTGTGGAATTAGATAACAAATATATCTTAGCCAAAGTAATTGTCTTGCGAACCTAGTAACAAATTAGTTCAGTTGTGACCAGAAGGATAAACCAAAGGCAGCATGAACGGAAAGAATAATCTCATGCACATTCGTTTCGTGCTTACTGGCGACTCATCAGTAGGAGCCGGTATTACGCACTTTAACCACTGTCTATTTGGTAGAAGAATGTGGAATAATAGGACGGTACAATCTCCTAGACGAATGTGTAAACCTGTTATAGTGAAGCTAACATAATCTGAAGTCAACGACAATCCGACTTCAATGCTAACTCACACTATATGACGAATGTGTAAACCTGTAATAGTGAAGCTAACATAATCTGAAGTCAATGACAATACGACTTCAATGCTAACTCACACTATATAATATATATACGGAGTCTGTAAAGGATACTAACACTATGGCTATTGTGTTAGTAACTGATACCTTTTTTGAAATCGATGAGTACCGGATACTAACACTATGGTTTCCGAGTCGGTACATGATACCAACCTGATGGATATAAATTTATGCTAAAGTTCACCCAAATTGAGAATTACAACAATTTCCGAACACCTGTTACTCCAGTTAAACCATACACTCTGGCCTTCATCGATATCAGTTATCACATTTCGCGGTAAGCATGACATCATTCAATTCAATATATTACAGTTAAATACTGTTTGTTGCGAAGAACTAATATATATGCAAGTATGTATTAGGTTTTGCGAACCTAGTAACAAATTAGTTCAGTTGTGACCAGAAGGATAAACCAAAGGCAGCATGAACGGAAAGTATAATCTCATGCACATTCGTTTCGTGCTTACTGGCGACTCATCAGTAGGAGCCGGTATTACGCCCTTTAACCACTATATATTTGGTAGAAGAATGTGGAATAATAGGACGGGACAATCTCCTAGACGAATGTGTAAACCTGTAATAGTGAAGCTAACATAATCTGAAGTCAACGACAATACGACTTCAATGCTAACTCACACTATATAATATATATACCGAGTCTGTAAAGGATACTAACACTATGGCTATTGTGTTGGTAACTGATACCTTTTTTGAAATCGATGAGTACCGGATACTAACACTATGGTTTCCGAGTCGGTACATGATACCAACCTGATGGATATAATTTTATGCTAAAGTTCACCCAAAATGAGAATTACAACAATTTCCGAACACCTGTTACTCCAGTTCGGAAATTGTTGTGATATTTAAATGAACTTCAATTATATTATAAAGCTAGTAAATCCAGTACATCGGTCACTAACACAATATTACTAGTATCTTTAATTTCTATATAACCATATAGTTGGATAACATTAATCATGTGTCGATGACTCACTCTATTACAGTACACATTCGTCATATAGTGAGTTAGCATTGGTCGTATTTGTCGTTGACTTCGAAGTAACTCCTGCTGAGAGTTTACAACCTATTCAATCCATTCTCTACAAAAGTTAAGAAAAACAATACGATGAGTCTCAAATAACAAATGTTCTAATAATATCTTTTCGTTCTCTGCTATCTGTCCTAATAATTATTACAGATATAATACATACTTGCATATATATTAGCTCTTCGCAACAAACAGTATTTAAAAGTAATTGTCTGTTGAATACACATTCGCGTTATACAAGAAACGACATCCACATTAAATTGAATGTACAAATAGATCGTGTTCTTTACGGACGTGCGCTCGTCTACTTCATTAATACGAGGTACATCTCACTCGCCATAACCTATCACATTAAGTATGCCGTAACTAAACCGGGAATTTTGTAATACGTACAGTTAGCGTTTCACTGTACATGAATCATATTGACAGGTTGACTCAGTTAAATACACTGTTGTTCAAATACACAAGAAATGAAAATAAAGACATTTATAGGCTGATTAACACGGTTGCTCATATATATATATATATATATATATATATATATATATATATATATATATATATATATATATATATATATATATATATATAACTATGTATTTATTCGAGGTGCTTGGTTTGTGTCTGTTTTTCCACGATTAGAGGAGTACAGCATAATGTATTTGACAGGTCATGTGCACTTTTTTAACAATATCAATTATGTATGTAATCATATTCAGTTGAGTACATATATTTTTTCCAGCAAATTTAATGACAATGATTGCAGGATAGTTATTCTTCAAATTCATAAAACAATTATTATACTATGAATTTAAGAATAGACTTTACATAGGAACGTAACGCTTTCACTCCATCTTATCAACTGAATAAGTGGAGATATGAACCAAAAAAAGGTTAATTTTGTTCAAATAAAAATATCAACATAAAAAGTTTACCATATATATAAGGAAGAGCAAACACACAAATAAAGTGTATAATGGCCGTTTAATTCGTGAATACTAATCTACACTTTAATTTTTTTTCATTAAAACACATCCCGGGTTTTCATTTAAATATGTAAGTGGTAAATAGTCTGATTTTTTGCTTTACTCCTATTTTCTGTTGGGGCTGATTAATAAGTTTATTGCATTTAATCTTTTTTGTGCTTGCGTGCGTTTAGGGGTCAATCTCGTTGAATGGTAGAGTGATACTTTTGTAATGAAGATAGAAACGTTGATGAGAATAACAATTATTATTATAATCAAGGTTGCGGTCTTGATGTAAACACCTGACTCATTAATTACTTACATATGTCAGTATAAACTAAGAATTGTATAGTGTAGAAAAGGCAATTCATCCAGTAGACCGGTTTCGTCCTTATTGGGAACTCATCATGCACTGGCCAGAATTTGCCGCGAACAGGGCTCGAACCTGGGCACGTCTGCTTCGGAATCTGGTGCTCTAACCACTGAGCCATCCTGCCACACACTACACTGCACACAATTTTCAGTTATATACAAACTAATAACAACTGACATAGAAATTAAAGACCTCACAAGGGATCTGGACAAATTCTCAGCACAATCGAAATTTCCTACAAATCCTGATGCATTTATTCACAATTATTTAAAAAAGATCTTGCCAAAGCTCCAGAAAGAATTACACAACTTAGGAACAAAGTTCTGCATCATTAAGAGAAACCTAAGCGAACACATTATCGATATCCAAGCTGGAACTGAAAATGTATACAATGACTTAACAAACTAACACTGGCCCACAGGCATTCAACTGGCAAGAACTAAAATCTGAGATAGTCAGCAAAATCATCACGAAGCATATAGATGAACTTAGAAATCTAAAATCAGACAAATCTAAACGACTTTCAGCAATCGACCAATGATCACGAGTTGTTATACTTGAAACCTAAGAGTCCCTTAATGAGATCATAAACGATCAATCGAAATTCAAACCGGTCAAAAAACAGAAAGATGATTTAACTCATAGAAGAAATCGAAAAGACGAAATTCATCGGAAAAACACCGCGAAATTATACGGCAAACCAAAAAATCATAAAACACTGACAGCCTCAGTAGCTCCACCGATGCAACCCATAGTGTCAATGATTAAGGCATCGCAACATAAACCATCCAAGTTTCGCTGCAAACTACATTAACTATTACGAAACATCATGGAAACGAACACCATCAAGGGCTCTTCCGAACTAGCTGCTGAACTGAAGAGAAAAACGCCCTAAAAAACAAAATGGACTCACATAACGTCTCATCCAGATTTACGAATATTCGACTGGAAAAAACGACGATCTTATGTGACTTGATGAAGAATGAGTCTCAATATTTTCCAACAGACACCAATGAGCATTAAGACTTCAGATTAGCATGTACAAAGAACGTCCAATTTACATTTGAAGGGAAATGTTACCGGCAGTTCAATGGTGTATCTATGGGAAGCTGCGTTGCACCTCTCCTAGCAGATGTATACATGCACCATCTTGAACAAACATAATTGATCAGTACGCACTCTACAAAAGATACGTTAACGATATACTATTCATCCCAAAGAAAAGGTACACTCAACCGAAATCCTCAAGCAAGCCAATAAAGCTGATCCATATATCAAACTCATTCTCGAAGTAGAGGAAGACAACACTATTCCCCTCTTGGATATACAACTCCCTCGAGAAGTAAATGTGAATTTGACACTGGCAATACGTAGAAAATCTGCATTCACTGGGCAATACATTTATTACGATAGTACTATTTCAAAATCGCACAAAAGAAACCTAACAAACAGAATTAGCAAGATCTGCTCTGAACACAACATCGAGGAAGAACTAGGCTACCTGTAGAAAATTTTTTCCACCGAACAGCACTGAGCGGTTCATAGATGTCAATATCAGACCACGTCCGATACGTACTATAGGAGATACCGTCAAAAAGATTTTCCTAAACTTATTATTTAGGGGCGACCTACCGGCCTCAATAATTACACGGCGGTTAAATCGAAATACTAAGGAAAATTTTCCTAGTGCAAAAGTTAACATCACATTCAGCACACAGAGACTTATGAGATTGGACACCAAAAATAAATTGTCAATTCTCTTAAAATCATTCATTCTACAAATTCTCATGTATATACGGTGGCATATATATTGGAAGTGGAAAAAATTGATCAAAAGAACCCAAAAACATTTACCATAGAAATTAAATAAAATGGCCTGGCACCGTCATGAAAATCAGCTATCTCTGATTATATATTTGAAACGTGGCAGCCAGCCAGTTTGACGAATTTCTAAAATCTCTACGAAGTAGTCCGAAAAATGAGTATACATATACGAAGGTTTCATATAAATCAACAAGAACACGGTCTACAAATACCAAAGTTTCACCAACATGTTATTTTAGTCGACTTCCCACAAATCATACATCTCAACAACAATTTTTTTAGCATCCAGGCAAGTGAGAACACCCACTAAACTAGTCTCAACAAACGTTCGACTGGATTGGTAACAAAACGAAGAAAAATCGGCTGCACAAAAGGCCTAACCACCATCGTTAACAGCGAAAAAAATTTCACAAATATACAACTTTATAATCCGCACACCGTGAGCTGTCACCAAGGCGACAAAATGAAATTGGAGAAAAAGGCGAAACGAAAGACGTTATTCGTGAAAAAAACCTTCGTAGACGTAACAACCAACAAAGCAAACACTTGGTTAAAACTCAATACATCCATGGAAGAATGACCAGATTTCAGGCATCACTGCAACACAAAGAGAATAACGCCTATATGCTCAAACCAAATCATTGTGCTCGGACAAGCATTAATTCAATTTTTTTACCGCATCTAGCCTAATGTGTTTACCCACAGGTACAATTCCAATTATATATAGCACTAGATGCAGATTGTCGTGGAACTTTGTCTTTCATACAGGGTAGACCAGATTTGGCGGTAAATATTATAAAAGCTAAGCCAGATGCAAAATCTTTGAATGCGAACGCTGCACTCAATCTCGCTTTTATGCGCTTAATTGCCTATTTATTTGTATATTTCACTTTTGAGAATAACAACGAAGCCAGCCATGACAGCCTCCGCTGGATGCAACTGCAGCAGCCTAAGTACAACTGAAAATATTTATAACTTTGTTCTTAATATTTAAAAAATTCACTGGCAGAAATATCCATAGGATCCTATTTATCTGATTGAAAATGAATCTGAATTCGGATTGAAGTGACTCGCTGTTTCGGACCAATGCCATGAATTGGGATATAGTTCTCATTTAAGCCAAACAAGTTGCCAGTTTTGCATACAACCTCGTTCTTTTGGATAAAAAATGCTTATAGGGCAACGAGTGTAGTAGTTTCCTACCAGCTATTTAGTATAGTTAGCATGGCTTGCCAAAAGTGAAATCACGCCAAAGATACAACTACATTAATAGACAAAATAAAGTTCTTCAATATTAAGTCAAATTAAAAACAGCGCAGTGTTCATTTGATCTCCATTAAGCTAAAAAATTCTCGAACACCGTCTTTGTATGGAAAGCATAATTAAAAATCATTCGCAAAAATTTTTCATGAATGAAAAAGGCACTAAATAAGGACCTACACTTTTCACAAAGTTAGATTCACATGCGTCAAAGCCAATAGGGCAGAATTACACAGGCTTTTAGCCAAACTGTTTGGAGCTAGACTCCTACATATTTTCGCCCATCCCATTGTCCCCTGGTCAGTAGAGTGCAGTGCACCGCGAATGCTAGTATCCCGCCGAGAAACTGTTCGTCTACACCTTATGCGGTTGCAGTCAACCATCAAAGTTTTGCGGGTGGCCTAGCGAACAGGATGTGAAATTCGCTTTCTTAAACAGTGTCCCAGATAGCGCAATCGACGTTCTGTAACAAGAATCAAAGGTGATGGAACACCAAAGCTTTACACTTGACTAATGCTTGCTATTAATCAACTGACAATAACGAAATCGAGCGAATGTATCGACTAATTAAGCTGTCTGAGCGCTGATAGCTACAGTGCGTTATTCCACAATTCTCTGAAACGAGACCACGGGCTTCATGTTCACTGAAACTGAAGGGCGATATCAAAGTATTCTGCACATTTTCCAAAAAGCTGCAACTGCATGGTTAACACGTTTGGAAATCTCAAAAGGTTTCGATACGTCTTGCGTCAATAGAAATCCTGAGTAAACGATATCATTGACGCGGAATATATTACCATTCATTAGGATCTACGTTTCGGATCAAAATGGGCCAGAAATAACGTTTATATGCATGTATCTTCAAACCGTAATGATTCTGAAGATCGAGTACATTTTATTTTTTTTACTGCGGCTGACTCCTTTTAGAGGATAAGCCGGCTCCATTTCATGGAGTTTCTTGGGAATTTGGTACAAGTGGTGTCCCCTCACCACTCGGCTTTTTGATCGAAGATGCACCTCTAGCCTTTGCACATCCAAGCGCAGTCTGCAAGGCAGCAGTAAGTTGTATGGTTGCCGGTGGCTGTTGAGAGCTCATTCGCAATTCGGAAGTACGGGGTACTGTCCAGGAGTCCATGTTATCCTGTGGCTGTTGTCCCCTTTTGTGGCGGGGAACACACGCCGCGTCATGGTGCCGTCGTCGGGCTCATGTGGTATTTTATAGGAGATCCGATTTCCGGTCGGAAATCCACCACGCCCTGGTGACACCACCGCCATAGCCCCGTTAGCCCATGTACGATCGGCCATCGAAACATGGTTGACACCGTCGTACCACGTTGAGGAGGGGATGGTCTTTATGCTATCAAAATATCATCATCGTATTCAAGACCAGTGGAATGTACTGGTAATCTCAATAAGGAATGAATGCATCGACAATACAATTAAACAGAGAGGAAACACTGGGGCCAATAGCAAATTATGCGGAGGCTTTTAATAGTGCGAATGCATTCCGATGAATCATCAAAATAGGCTTCGAGGAATCGAATAATTTTGCTATGAATAGTATAATTTACTTTAACTCGCCATTAATTTACATGAGAATCAGAGCCGAAAGCAGTTGAAGAGTCTGAGAAAGAAAAAAATAGTAGTTCTCTGATACTGGTGACGTAACTGAAGGGTGCGGCGAAGCGCACGAATCCTATTACCAGTCGAAACCCCGTCTGAGATTGCCTAGTTTGCTAATCTCGCTCTTCGCGAATCATTCTTATAACAGCCGTGATCATATTTGTTGCAGTACAGAACAAACTGATAATACGGTAGTTTACAGGACAGTTAATATCACGTTTTTTGGATGGGTACACGTGATACGTCTTGGGTAGACGATAACATACTTCTAATTATTATAATTTGGCTTATTTGAGTACGACGACGTCACTTTCCGATCTGCATGGGTAGCATTCAAGCGCCTTGTAGCAAAACGTTGCTTCTGCAGTTGTAAAATGAAGCCCAACATTGCCAGATTATGGCTAAGAGAAAAAATGAAGAGCCTTTGGCAATTGTAACATCTATTTTCAAGCATGGGCTATCTTCATACAATTCAATTTCAAAGTTGAGACAAAATCTGACGAGAACACAGGCAATTACTATGATTACGGGACGCCGCACAAAGCCAGAGGCCAAATATGATAGTTATACAAAGAAATGGCACAAACAAGATTCCGAAAACCAGCTTGCCTACGCAGAACCTGACATAAGCCAAACTAGAGCTTAAAGATCTTCAGTCAAGAATAGATGAAAGGCGAAATTATAACTGAAATGATTACTCACATTACGATTCCATAAAAATCGTCTTATCTCTTACGTTACTCCAGAATAAGATGTTGTGAGATTCTTAAAACAATTCTGGTCATCGGAAGACTATCTATGTAGATACCGATTTTGTGCCACTTATCATCCGCAAAAGAATCATTAATTCATGATACAAAAGACCTCACATTTTAAGAGCCAATTAGTTAACTATCTTTTGATCTAATCGGCATACGAAAACAAATAAAAACTACTGTAAGCCCACTGTGTGTAACTTAACGTGGGATGATTTTCAGTACAAACGACGTAGCGTTGTCAGTCGCATTCCTCCTACTATATACAGTCAAAACAAAAGCAAACTTTCTTTCAAGTATCAACCTCTACGGATCCATTTTACACTACCAAAAACGATGAACATCAAAATTGACTTACAAAAAGGGAACTTTGTTTAAACCGGAAGTCATGCCTTGTTCGTCAAATATTTTCGACTTGGCGACATTTCGTGACTAAAAGTAAAAACAAATATAAATGATAAATGCATAGAAATATGTAGAGAACAAAATCGATCATTTAAAAAAGTAAAAAATCAGTAAGTATAGCATTGTACATGCATCACCGGGTCACCATTACTATGAACAGCGTTTTATAGCTGACACCTTATTTCCACTAAGCCTGAGAACCACGTTAAAAAAGCACACGAAACGCGTAGCATTGCCAGTCGTTAAAAAACATTCATAATAATACACATTTTAGTATTTAAAATTTCATGTACAGGAAAACCTATCAGTTTTGTATTCATAATGTTGAATATTTGTTAACTGAAAAGAGTCTTCATACTCCGACCTCATGGCGTTGCACAGCAAGAAAAACTTGGCATATTCCAATTTCAAGTATGTATTAGGTGTTGCGAACCTAGTAACAAATTAGTTCAGTTGTGACCAGTAGGCTAAACCAAAGACAGCATGAA
>JAQBSW010005493.1:0-56974 GCA_029291075.1 Eudiplozoon nipponicum
ATATATATATATATAGGTTTTGTTAGTGTGTGCATGGGCATGTATGCATGTGTGTATGTGTGCGTGTATGCATACATGCCTTTTGTTCTGACTTTAATCATCTATATATGTTGAAGCATCACGTTTGTCTCTCATGGTTTTTGCGGATTTATATTTTATATTTTAGCTCTGTGTGCAAACGTTTCTAATTCGTGTTTCGGAAATCATCAAGCTCACGTTAATGCAATGGCACACCACATATACCGTTTTATGTGTATTGCTTTATAGCTGTATTTGTTGCGTTTTTTACATACTTTTCTGTTTTTTTCGTGTTAAATAATTTGTATTTACTTTGCGAGTTGTTTTGGTGAAAGTGCACACGTTTTATTTTACTCCCTAGGGCAAACAGTTTATGTATGCATAAACACCTGTTTAATCTAATACATGTTTTTGATTGATTAGAATTTTTACTAAAGCATTTACGTTACCATGTAGCTATTGAAATTTTTATCTAAACAGCGACATACAAATAATTTCCCTGCTGGTTAGCTATCTAAATATCCTTTGTAGGGTAATGTTCGTTTAATTATGTTAATGTTCAATTCACTACCACTTTCAAATGTAGCGTGGTGTCTGTTCTATAATGACATATTTGGGATGGTTGGTTGAAACTTCAGGTCTAATTGGATGCCATATAGGCTAACCAAGAAACGTTATTTAGTATATGACTGGAAATTGTGTATAGTGCGGTAGAATGTCTCAGGGGTTAGAGAAACAGCTTTCGCAGCAGACGTGCCAAGGTTCGAACCCTGCCCGTGGTAAATTATGAATTGTACTTGATGAATTTGCGATATGGACGAAAGTGGTCTACTGGATGAATTTCTTTTTCTACACCATACAGTTATTATTTTATACTGATAAATGTATGTAATTAATGGATCAGGTGTTTATATCAATATGGAAACTAGTGTTGCTGATGAATACCGAGTGGTGAGGGGACACGACTTGTACCAAATTCCCAAGAAACTCCATGAAATGTGGAGCCGGCTTATCCTCCAAAAGGAGTCAGCCGCAGTAAAGTAAAGTAAGTAAGTTATATCAAGATTGCAACCTTTATTTAAGCAAAGGGAAAAATTCTGTCCTTGATTTAGCTTTTGCATTTATTTTTCAATTATAGCCATTTGTCTTGGCAATTAATTCTACTCTGCATATAATGAACACAAACTACAAATAGAATTATGTAATTAGAACACGCTTCTTCTATGTGGAATATACCTACTACTAGGTTAAATTAAAATGAGATTCATGTAATTGAGCTTTTACATTGACAAAAAAATTATGTTAATTTTAGCATTATTTACACTTGTGTTATGTATTGTGTAAACAGTATCCAGAACGGCGTACGTTAATGTCTCGACTGTAAAATGTTTAAATATCAAATTTATGATTATTCTATGACTTGGATAATACATTTAAGTTTATTTTTGTGTATTCTATGTTAGCTTTAAAAGAAACATGTTGTGCGACAGGTAATAGATTATTTACCTGATTTTTGTATTGCGTACCGAAATGCTTGAATCAACTGTCATCATGATTTTCCCAAATATTTCGATATCTATGTACGGATATCTTTTTCAATGGGACGCACATCACACACTAAGTTGACAATGAGTATGTCAATTGGAAATATAAGTTTAAACTGCCCCATTTATACTTGTTGTTAGATCTCTTAAGCATAACTTGTTTTTTTAATTGTTAGGAAGTGTATGTCAAATTGGTTTGTGTATATGTCTGCATGTATACATTCTTCGCATTCTATGTTGTTTTAAAGCGTGTCGCTTTTTCATAAGCGTATGCTTGTGAAAGTTATGTTAAATAAAATATGTGGTTCTTGCCAATTTATTGTTGTTTTAAATATAAAATGGATTTGATTTTTAATGAATACACGAGAATATTAAAGGAGTTGTAGAACTTGGTGTAATTAAAATGGTAAGACTTCGCATTACGGATGCTTAAAGCTCTTACGATTAATGGAGAAATGAATGCTAGCAAGTTAGTCAAGTACAAGAACGGAGCCGCGTGTATTACATTTCTGTCATTATATACGAGTTGCGGTTTAATCCTCGCCAGCCTGTCTGAAGTCGTGTTCTGATGTTGGTCATGGAAGGTCGAAACGTGTCAGTTAGTATGACTGACGATATGGGTAGCACTTTTCTGGCGTGCAGATGACGTTTCTTGCTGCTTGCCATTACGAACTAGCTTAAATACCTTTATTGCACTGCTCCTTGTCGTGGTTATATGTGGACTGTAAAAGAACACTAGGTCGCCCATTCCAAACATAGCCAAACTACCGCGTCGCACGCATAGATGCGTTTCGACCTTCCATAATCACCATCAGAGTACGACGGTAATTTGTCTAAATTCACTTATATACTTTTATTCACTCCTTATGGTTATATGGCAGTGAAACATTAGTCACTTGACTTTTGTGTGGCTGGACATGATGATGATGATGCACTGCTCCAGCCTGTTTGGCCTGAGGTTGTATCGGCTCCCGTGCAAGCTTTTATGAGCTTGAAGGAAAGCATGCAGGTTGAAAACTGGCGATTATTATTTAGACCGGTTTCTTGTCAGCATACACACTGTGCAGTCGCTGCTGCAATTGCTGGTCATTGGCTGGTATACTTGAGAAACCCAGCTTATTTTGACAAATTTCCAGCAGCTCTTAAGGTTACCCTGTGTGCGTGAAAAATCTCAGTTTGCCTTTATTTCAGGACTTGACCACCATTCGTATAGAGCTATGTAGTCCTTTGAGTTTTATTTCCTTATTCAAGGGTTTGGGTTGTAAACTGGATGATAATTTTATGCAGAAATTTTCGATAAAATATGACCTTATTTGAATGTTTTTGATTACCACAGACAACTACAAATTACACAGCAATGCATAACATAATAATGCTTCACTGTTGCATAACCATGCCAGTCATAGTTTTGTAGGTATGTCAGGGAAATTTAAGTCTCCCGTTCTCAATACACCAGTATAACATAATAGTGCTTCATTGTTGCATAACCATGCCAGTAATAGTTTCGTAGGAATGTCAGTAAAATTTAGGTCGCCCGTTCCCAATGGTGGATCGAGACTACGAATCTGACCTCTGTTCATTGGCCAGTTTGATAGTATCATAAGTTTAGTCCGTCATCATCATCATCATGTCCAGCCATACAAAAGTCAAAATTTACTAATGTTTCACTGCCATATACATGATTATATTTGGACTGTATAAGAACACTAGGTTGCCCATTCCTAGTGATGGTTTGTATTCGGAGTTTTCCTTCTCCTAGATAGTCTGCCATCCAAGGCTGATGAGCACTATCTGCCCAGATGCCAGTAGCCAAAGTTTCCTTGAGCCTCGGGTTTTCAAAATTAATGGGTTCAGTCTTTACAATTATGAAGTTTAGTCCAGCGATTGACGAAGCCATAAAAAACGTCTTCTTAGCGATATGATACAGTCTCCAGTGGTGTAATGCTTTATTAGGCTTTGATTATCGTTAGCCTTCTTTGTAATGTATTATTTGGATTTGAACTCTTGACAGGGTACAATATTTTGTTCTTCAAACTTTTTGCATTCAGAATAATGTTTATTCGTGTACGTTTACCTTTTTAATTTGAAGTTTAATTAATACAATTGATGAACTGGTTTTAAATCTTTTATTCCAATGCCGCGTTTTGCATACGCGGGTAGTAGCTTTGCACGGACAGTTTCACAAAGATCCGATTGATCACAATTTACAATTTCGTTTTGTCTTTGATCGGGTTGGGTTTTTATTCGTCATTGGAATATATGAAGCTGGCACTCCGACAAAACAATTTTAAAAATATTTAAATCTTTTAGTTTGACAAATTTTTTTCTGTTTGAAATGCTTTAGTTTTTTATTTGTCATGTATGCACACTAACATCTCGAATAGAAATAACATAATTCGTGATGCACAGTGGTTCATGCTCACCGTGCCCGCTTATACGCATAACGCTTTTTATTAATATAACGTTACATATATATTAATATGAACTTCGTTTCATAGAGTTGGTACATAATAACATATTTACAGGTGAATAATGTGGCAATTGTATGTACATGACTATTAATAAAATTTTAATGAACGGATTTTTTTAGAAACTGTATGTGATTATGATGTGCTATTTGTTGTTTGCAATGTTGAAAGAGTGCTGTTATAAAAGCAGTGACCGGCATAAACTGTCTAAGCACCGCAGTACATTGTGTCACTGCACCAATAGAAGCCGCCAAAAAATTTTACTAAGGCACAACGAAAATTTCGAATTTATTATAATGTATATTTTATTTGAAGAATAAATTATGGAACATTTTGTTCATTTGTACACTTTGTTAATCAAAACCAAACATCTATTTTTGGCTCAATCACATAGTTGGTATTGTTCATGGTTATAGGTTGCCTTGTCTTAAAGCTGACTGGACCGTCATTGTGGTGTGGAGTGGTGTAGTTAACCTCACTTCTGTATGTTATCTGAGCAAATATACTCATACTAACTGGATCCCCTTCTCATAAATCATTCTCCTTAAATAATTCGTTTGGTATTTTTCTTATGGTTTTATGCCAGTGAAACATTAGTTACTAATGGCTTATGTATTGCTACGCATGATGTTAATGATGATGATGGCAGTTCAACAATGCGGCTTACACATGAGTTATGGGTTATCTCAATGTGAATAAATCATGAAGTGGCAAATTTACACGCGTGCTCTATTCTTTCAAGAATTATTTTAACTTTGTTGTTGATTAATACCATTGTTCACCATCTTAAGAGATTACCTTTCTTGTCTTCTAAAGCTCTAGAGGCAAAAGTAACTTATTTTTAGCTTTGGCACATGAATAATCACGCGAACGTAAATTCTTTTTTATAGGGAGAATTACCAAGGAAGCTTATTTTACTAATCCGATGGCAGAATAATTTGTTTTGTATCTAACTTTTTCTATTTGTTAATGGCTCCATTCCTCCTAGTCCATTGATTAATGAGGCCAATGAAGTACGTCGTCGTAAGGCCGCCGAAGCCGCTGCAAACGTTAACAACAACAAAACTAATAGCAGTGGTGGACCACTGGTCAGTGGCAATAAACCGCGCCGGACAGCTGCAGCTAATCGCAGTAGAGCGGCGGCCGGTGACAATGCAGATGGTGACACGTCGAATCGGAACAAAAAGGCTGATCGAAGGCGACGCAAGTCGAAGAACTCGAAGTCGGCCGACAAAACACGCAAGGCTGCAGCTAACTCTGGGGCCGGTGAAAATGATGTACTTAAAGATGTCAGTTGCGCGGCAGATACAATGGTGCGTAAGGAGGATAACAAAACTAAAACATCAAAAAAGAACAAATCAGCACAAGGTGCTGGGAACAAAATAGCATATGGTAAATCTGCAAAAGATGCCCGACGTCTAGCGAGGTAAGACATTTCTAAAAGAGTTGTCCTGACAGGAATTTTCACTTTATCATACAGAGATAGTTAGAATCAAAGCCAACTTAGGTTGTACTGTACCTGGCATTGTCTTCGTTTATGTTTTCAAAAAAAATCATTCTATCATCAATAAGGATTTTAGACAAGAGACGTGTTCAGTCATTATTGTAGAACTGCTGGAGGAACATAGATACTAGCGCCCTGTAGGTGAGTGGTGATCAACTTAAAAGAACGGTAACTGGATCATCCGAAACCAAAAGATCTTTTCTTTTTTGCAGACAACATATAGCTATTCATATTTTTAATAGTTATGTTGCAGTGAAGCATAGATTATTAAACGCTGGTATTTTATTGCTTTTGACAATGATAATAAGGAAAGTAGTTCAGTTCATTTTTTGCTATAAAATAGTTTATTATTGTGGACTTGAAGAAATTTCACCAAGTATATGCTTGCATCCAATGGCTATGCTGTGTTTCAGTGTTTTAAAACGTATATTTTAACTAGTTTGAAATTTTTACCGATGTACATCAAATTAATTATTATGTCGAACTACATGAAGCCAATATATATATATATTTTGAGCAAGGCCTTTTATCACTTCTAACATTGAAGCCCATTCGTAATCGATTTATAATAAGATTACATTAGAATTTACAAAACATAGGTTTCTTTTCCGCTTAACAATGAAGTCAGTATTAGGCCCTAACCAATCAATGGAGGAATGCTTCATGTTGGCGGCATCTTAATTTAATGGCCATTAAGTATGCAAAAATATTGGTCATTTACAGAATCGTATAAATAGCCTTACAAACGATATTGCCATTTTCAATGTCATCTGCAGTAACTTTTTTTTGTCCACCATATAGATTAGACGATTCTTTTTATACTGTTTGCCAGCCGATAAAATATGGTATAATTAATAGTTCTATCGTTCATGTCCAGCTGTGGGCTTTTGAAGAACACCAGGTCGCCCATTTCTGGTGTGGATGATTTTTATTCAGAGCCATTTTGTTCTTCGATAAACTTATACCCCATACTGACTGGCATTATCTATCCGTTCATTTTTTTCCAGTTTGCCTTCTCTTAGATAACCTGTGACGCATTGCTAACTAGCACAAGTTAAGAATGATTGTCTCTTAAAGACGCCAGAAAATGCCTTCACCCATTATCCTTTTAGTAAAAGCATTCACAACAAGTACAGAACAGGAGCGTGACTGGTTTTCTGAAGCTACTGACGACGTTTGCCATAAGTTAATTGGCAGTTTAAAGAAATGAAATCTGCTACTGACTAATAGATGTGGGAGCATTGAGTCCTCTGACTATTAAATTAAAGAATGATATCTCAATTTGATGTTGTCGTTATAAACGAAATATTGCATGAACTAGCAAATCTAGCTAATCTTATAGACTTTGTTCTTATTGGGAGTCTATTGGTGGTAGCCAGGATTACCACAATCGTGATTTGTATCATGACTAATCTAGTCATGCATCATACTCTATGTGACTACATCGGCGCATTGCATCCTACTACCAATTAAATCACAACATCTGCTTTTTTATCTGTTTTTCGTTATAGATTTCCTCTTTATTAAATAGTCCAACACTATTTGCTATTAGAATGCTATACTTAGTTTCGGCATTCGTATGAATGGGTTGTTATTGGTCAGATGTGCATTTTTGCTGGCGTATATATATGAGTGTTTGCTTTTTCGTCCATTGCGTACACATTTTCTACTAATACATACGTGCAAATTCTTACATTGTTGCGGAGTTGAGCTAATGTTTCTCCTCTAGTCTGACACAGAATTTGCAAATTTTAATTGTAATCACTGTTCGTGTGCGGCTTCTGGTGTTGATGACGATAATAATTGTGGCCTTCGTGTATCCACTTCTTTTTGTACTTGATGTCAATCAAGTGGACTAATGCTGATTTAGCGAATGGTCGGGTTTGATTGGTTGCTTCCATATTTTTACAGATTTTAATGATTCATGGCCAGTTGAATAAAAAATAATGTTAGTGAAACTTTTGTACGAATAGTAATTTTTCGGTAATTTTTTAAGTATATTGAAGAAATTTTCTAAGCTGTTGGTTTCTCTTGTTTTAAATATATGCTCCAAAGTGGCTAATTAGCTTGACAGCGCTAGGCCTTTTAGAAACAATGTCTTCAATAAATGTTTGTAGACGAATTGCGTATTTTGTCTTCAATTTATGTACTACTACACATAAATAATTAATTGAACATAAATGAAATATGTCAGCTTATTACATTTGCGGTTTTATTACCACATTGCAGTGAAATCAGTATTTTTTAATTGTTTTGAGTTATATGTGGACTGAAGATGATGATACACTTTAAATAGTGAATGTTTTCGTCTGAAACTGGGCCAAATTGACTAGCAATCATTGAAATTGCTTGGTCGTGTTTGAATAGCAATTTCGAAAGAAATTTTCGGGTATGGTCTCATATTGACTTTTCATATTAGATATTCATTTACAGTACCTTTTAGGTGCTTTGTCTCCTGTATAGTGCAATGAAGCGTCTGCATGATTTATGTGGCATGTTTGGGATCTGTGGCCACAGCTTGATCGGATTTTGTATGCTGAATTTTGATACCTGCTTGCTTTACATGATGAAGATTAACTCGGAAGCCTTCGATAATTTTATTTTTTGATATTTTCAACATCAATCCGTTGTCCAATATACGTGGTGCTAGTGACGGCGGAACGTTAGTATCGTTGAATTCAACTGAGGGATCTGGCTCGTCTGGAGATGATGCTGGGTAAGTGTTGTCTGTTATTACTGGTTGCTATCGTAAAATTTAGATTTAGCTCTTCCGAAGCCAGGTTGTAAAAAATAGGAGAATTAAGTATAACAAAAAAATGAATTTTTTTATTCAACAGCACACAGCCTTCTTGTGGCGTTATCCAGGACAGGACGTGGAAGTTAGCAAGACAGAAACTTGGTTGAGCTTGTTGGCTACTTTTCAGTTCACGCGACGTTAATATTTGCTTAAATTGTAAATTATAACATAAATAGCGTTTAAAACCTGCTCTATGCTGTTTTTACTAGCATATCATTTATGAGCATGTAATATAGAAAAAAATACTTCACGCCCAACATATATCTTGTTGAGTAAAATGGGGGTGTTTATCTAAATAACACAAACAAATGAGGCTGCCTAGGCTTCTACACAGTACCATTAAGATAAGGCAATATGGGCAGTGAAGCTTCGTTTTGGTTTTCATTGTATCGCTTCATAAAATACAACCGAACATCGCAATTAAAAATGCAAAAATAGGGAAAGAAAATTAAGAAGTTTACTCTACTAGAAATTTACAGAAAGATCGCCAACTATTGTGTATACAGGTTAGATTTCAGATTTTAATAATTATATATTCTGATTTTCGTCAATCGCTTTCCTTTCGTGCTTGGATAATGATCAGTGAAGGTCGATGTGTGTCATAACGTGAATTTTTGGTGGCGAAATATTTTACAATTATTTAATGCTTGTTTAGATAAGTAATACGTAACAATCCATTTTATCCAGAGATATTTCGCCAACTTTTAGGTTCTTATTCTGGAATTTAGAATATTTACTTATACGCTTGTCGCACATTCTGCTTTGTGCATAGACGATAAACCAGGATGTCGAAAACTTCATTACGTGAAAAGTTTGATTTTAAGATTATTATTTTAATGTTGTTACTTAGTTCGCAAAATTTATTTCTTCCAGTTTTCAAACATAAATATATTTTGTTTTTGATTTGTTGGATGCCATCAAGTCGTCGTGGTCGATTCGCGTCTTCCGACATTTCTTCGGCTAGCGAGGGTCTGAAAACCATGGTAGTGAACGATATTTCGGAAGAAAACAGCGAATATGCTGGTGTTGCAGTTGATGATGCGGCTGATGATACAGGCGATGAGGCCGCAGGTCTAACAACAAATATGACATCTTCGGATGATGAAGACAGTGATTACGCTGATAACAGTGATGATGATTACGATAGCGATGAGGATGACGACAGTGCCGAAGATGACGATTCTGACGCAGGTTCCAATGGAGATTCTTACGATGAGAACGATGAGGAAATTGACACTGGCAGTGTTGTTGTGCATAACACAAGTACTGCAAGTAGCAGTGCAGAAGGTGATTCCAGTTCGTCGCCAATAAGTGATGAACGGCGCAGCAATGTGGATGCACACACAAATCAATTGCCAGCCTTCTCTGGTGGTACTTTAACGCGGCGGAAAAACAGCTCTGCTGCCGTTGCAGGAGATGTCCAGGCCGTGTAAGTAGAGAACTAGCTTTTACTGTTGTTGTGATGATTCGTGTGTTTTGATGGGCTCCAGCATTTTACATTTTCTTAAACCAGGCAGACCACCGAGAAAAGGCATACACCAATAACGTGCGCTCTAGTAAAAACTTAACTATGAATTAACGGTTAAAGAGCTGTAAAGCAGCGTTACGTAATGTAGATGTAATGCTGATTTAATAAAAAAAGTATTAATTCTTATTATATGCATTTAATAGTAGTTTAAATATAATTAAAATATTGATGTCGCTCTTATGAACAAAGCAGGATTAGTCAGACAATGCACTGCATCAACTTAAATGGTTTCGCAGCTTCCGTGGTATTGAGGATGAAATTCAAAAAAATGTTACCGGGCATACTATGCTTCATTGGGGCTTGAATAGTCGTTCTTGTAGAATTGGATAAATGGGAATGGGCCTGTAATACAGAAGATAGGCTGAATCCGGGTCAGCTACATGGTAATGGAGGAATTTATGATGGTTCACCAGGAGTTGGACCCTACATTGACTACTTCTGATAAGACTACAGGACACAGATGATATGCAACTTATTCATACCACTATATTAATTTATATGGATACCTATAATTTTGTTCTCGACATTCCCGTGGTAGGCATGTCAGTATGAAGCACTTAATTACTTCTGTTAAGACTACCTGGAATGGATGAAATTCGGCTTATTCATAGCTAGCAACACGCATATCGAGGGCAGTATGATAGTTGCAAATGCTAGAGATGTGTTCCCCAATTTCCGCTGTTTAATCCGAAAAAAGAAAATTCTTTCCTTAAAGTTTTTCTTTATAATGCATATGTGCATGCAATTTTGTTATACGCCTATGTGCTTTAATAACTTTAACAGAATTTGACGACCGTTTTCTGAGAATAATATTCGTCCAGGTTATCGACAATGGATAAGCAACTTTGTCATACGTAGGCGAATGACAAATAGTTTTTTTTAATTTTTGCGCAGTGAAAGCTTCATATGTTGAATCTGCGCGATTTGCGCTTGCAGGTTATCGCTTTGCACTATCATTCTCGCAAAGATTCGATTAATCTTCATTTCAAAGTACGCTTCGATTTTGTCTTCTGTCTGGCTGGCAGCGGACTCGTCCCTTTTTCCGAAGGCTTTAACATCGTTCATAATAACCTCTGGAAATGAGGTATGATCTAATCTAGTAAGATCTGTCAATTCACTCTAGACACATTCCCTCCTTACTCGTTTGTCTTCTAGCTCTTATGACTACTACTTTTTGTTAATGCCTATGTCGGAGGAAGTATATACACATTTTGACATGTTTTACCGTTTCTGATGGTGAAGTTTATTCATTTGTTTACTCTCCTATAAATGTGAGTTATTTTGTAATAAAAAAATACTCCTTGTTTGATGAAAGGCCAGTTTCTTATTACCTGCTTGTCTAAAATGTCGAAAGTGTAACTTTCGAGCAAAACAATTTTTAATAAGAAAATGCCTTATCAAAATAGGAGCTTATCATACTTAGTTATGTGAATAATTAGCGTCAAATCTTTACTTCTTTTTTCGTTAATTTGGCTTCGATTGTTCTAGTGCCGACGATGGCAATGCGGGTGTGCCGCCCCGCAGTGTAGATCAAGCTGCCGGCGGTGCACCTGTGGCCGCTGTAGCTCCAGCTGCTGTTGTGCCTCCTGCTGCACAACGCCCTATTGCTGTAATTGGCAGAGCTATGCAAGCGGCTACACCTGGAGCTGCCGGTGGCGGCGGTCTGGCCGACTTCACTTACAGCCAGTTGGATCAACTCTTAGTGACGCTAAACAATGATTTGGAGACGGAATTGCGCAATCTCACAATTCGCTACAGGCACAAACGCCAGCCGTTGCTAGACGCCATTGCTGAAAAGACAGCGCAACGACAGACGGCGTCAACAACGTCTGCAGGCGCCGGTTCTACAGGTGGACCTGGCTCTTCGGGGATCGGTGGTGGCCCTCCCTCTGGTGTAGGAAATGGGGCCCAACCAAAGCGTAGTCTTGTTGCGTAAATTAAACTCAAACGTGCTTGATTGTGATTACACTTCTTGAGAATTCTATTAGATGCTAGACTTAGTGCATAATTCTTAAACAATTCATAGTGTATAGTGACGTCAATCATCAGCTAGATAGTTTGTTCTGCCATATAATGTTCATTTTCTAGTTAAAAGTTAATTATTTGAATGACGAGTGGTGTCGAAATCTGCGAATATATGATCTGGTTATTTCAGAATTTAGAGAAATATATTAGACAGGGTAGTTTTTATGGTATTCAAGCCTCTGGGATAAAAAATTGTCTGCTATCATTATTAGCTGAACAGTATTTAATTGTATTTATTTACTGTAGGTAAATTTAGTGTCAGAAATAATTCAGATATGATGTTAATTATGAATATTTTTTTATAGTTGTGTACAAGTGGAAAAAAATGTTTTTCCTCATTGCTTCTCTTGAATTTATGCATATACATGCATGCACCAATTAACCCTACACACATACATTAGATCCTACCTGCATGTTTGCATTTGCCGTATAAACAACTTTGCTTACGATTTTGAGATTTCAATCAGTTGACGTATTATGTGATAATTTACACATTGTGATCAGTATTTTAAGATAAAATATTCAGCAAAATGTTAATTTTGCTATTTAATGTGCGTAATCTTGTCTTTTATCGCCGTCATTTACGTTTTCTATTAATTTTGAGCTAATTATGATGAATTTTTTTTGCATTTAGTAGATTTAGTACAACTCACGATTACTGATTAGAATCTGGTAATTTCTGGTCTCTTATTTTGCAATGATGTTTGAAATTTAAAAGTTTGCATTCATAAACCGAGATCAATCTCCCTTGCTGTAGGCTCCACATGATTCTGTAACCCAGACGGCTTCCAATAAATTAATCATCTTTACATCAATTGAGAGCGAACATATGACGGACGGTAGTTTAGCTATGTTTTGCAATTGGCTGAATCAAATTGGATTGGTGTTTTTACCTCAAGTTTGGAAACTTGATTTAAAGAATTGCGACCATCAGCCGCGCAACGAAGGATTATTTGTTTGTATAATTCTACACATTTAGCGATAGCTGCGAATGTTTGTGTTCATGACTGCAAAGAAATTGTGAAGCCGATAATTCCAGTAAATTAAACCGTATGCGAGACCACTGGAATTGTCAGCCGCCTATCTCAATTTGCTTTCCTTATATATTCATTTCGGTTTGATCCACGCTAGTCAGTCTGCCGTCTGTCTCTGATGATGATCACGGAAGTTCTATACGCGCCTGTACATTTGACTGGCGGTAGTTTAGCTACGTTGTGCAATAGGATTGGTGTCTACGTCAAGCTCTCTTAAACTAGTTTTAAAGAAACGGTAGCCAGAGTTCCACTGTTCTGCTCCTGTACCTGGGACATTACATTAACTATATTGTTTCTTTCCAAGGTGGTTGTGAATATTGGTAACGCGAAGGATACCAGCAAATGACAGAACAATCTGAAGCATGATAAATTGCTTCATTGGGAAAAAATAGTCAATTAGTAACGACAAGTTTCAAACTAGCATTGCCTGTAAGACTGGCTAGAGGCAGCCGGCTAAAAATTCGCGCTTTAAAACATTATACTTTTTTAAAACGCTTTACAATAGCATAGCTATTTTATAATAAATTCGTAAATTTGGCTATAAACTTGTTTTCAAGTCCAGCTACGTTTTGGTTTAATTTGTGAGTTAAATTTCACCTTCCACAATATTTGAATCCATCTTCATTGTTCACTAGAATTTAAACTTTAAACAAAACATTTTACTGCCGAGTGGTGAGGGGACACCACTTGTACCAAATTCCCAAGAAACTCCATGAATATCAATGGAGCCGGCTTATCCTCCAAAAGGAGTCAGCCGCAGTAAAAAAAACTAACTGTGTAACTACAACGGTATATATATATATATATATATATATATATATATATATATATATATATATTCTTGAAAATGTATAGGATTATAAATTAAAAGAGACTACATTATGATGTCTATGTTTTAAAATATATCAGTACTAGTCTGGAGTATACATAACTTGAACACTTAATCTTCTATTTTAATGAAATATTTCCCAATTCTTAGCGCAATTGTGACTACGTTGTGGATAAAAACGACCAAGGATTGGTTGCTCTGACCAAATCTTATCCTATTTCTCCTGACTTATATGTGTTGTAGTTGACTTTTAACTATACCACAAATTTTGAATATAAGTTGTATAAAACTTCAGGCGGGTATTTAATTGAGCAAATGTAGTTTTCTTAACAGTAGTCTCAGTTTCTGTCTTTTATCATTTTATTTTATTTATTATTTCACAATATTGTCCGGACCAAATATTGTGTTTACCTTTTAATAAAATATCATATATTAATGCACGCCAGATGCGCATCTTCGTTCGTGTCTGGCTCACTTTGTGTGCATGCACTTTAAACAGATTTTTGTGTTGAATCGATAGTTATGATAGTCAGCTGATCAGATGCGACTGGCCTTACGTTAGATGCACACCTTTTAGAGAACAGGGCTTCAGTAAAATTCAATATTTGCTAATGTTTGCTAGCTTACAATTATTCTATTTCTACTATCCAAATGATTATTTTATACGCTCAGTTCGTTTACTTATTTAGGTAACCTTTTTGTCCATTTTTGTTGAAGAATCAGCAAAAAAGAATATCATAGTGATGTGTAGTTTGGTTAAGAATTGTTGGCTTTGTTCGTTTTTTTAAATTACTAATTAACTTAAAGTCAAAACACAGAATAAAATCGATGCCATCGCTTGCATATGTTCTGTGTCACTACGACATATAGACAGTTTCGTATAATTTGTCAGCTCTTTTGTAGGTAATCTACTCATCGGCGAAAATTATTCGAGGGCCTGAAACTCACGTAGTATCTTGATATTCTTGCAATCAATTCTATTAAAAGAAGTTTCGCCTCGGTTACTTCTGCTTTATCGTTTGTGAACGTCTCAACAGTATCTGCCTACATTTAGTGGTGTCGTTGGATAGGAAAACTGGGCATCTACGTTAGATTTACCGCAGAAACCTATAGTTCAGCGTCAATTGACGAGCATCGTGTTTCTTCTTATGAGCGGTTTTCGGTTCTGCAAACCGACTTTCCCTTGTGTTGCTTAAAAGTATAAATAAATTGCCAAACTGGTTTATTCGAAATAACCTGATCTGCGTTTGGAACAACGCAGGCTGAAATCAATTATGTTTTTTTCTTCAAGATATTTTGGCGGCCGCCTTCCTAAATTCATTCATCATCACAAGTTTTACAAAACAATCTAATTAAGCAAGCTGTGTGCGCTTCATGTGGCTTATATTTTAAGAAGTAGCATGGAAAATTAATAATAACCGTGTCATTAATTTGGCGTTATATTTTATGCAACGCAGAATCATGCACACTTATTCATAATTCGCTCTTTGATAATCGTAATCTTTTTTGGTTAATAATTGTAACTTTCTCTGTTTTTTTAACTCATGATAATTTCTTCACCGATTCTTTTTAATGAATCTTATGGCCTGATTTGTATTGCTGGTCGACAGAACTGTCTCCAGTCTATGCATTGCATTGAACGTTACTAAGTGACATTGGCAAATTTCGATAAATTTATTGTTGGATAATTGATAGGTTAATTTATGGGTTGCGGCTGCATTGCCATGTTCTGCTTTTAGAATAGATGACAGCTAAGTATACTGATATCTTTCTATATATGTTGTTCTTTTTTCATCAAAATTATCATATCCACAATTTTCTATCGCAGTTTTATGAATTGCTCTAGTTGTTCCGCAAGAATCAGATTGATTCTCGTTTCCGAGTACACGCCGTGTGAGTTGTCCTGACGGCTGGGTGTTGATTGGTCGTGCCACTATGAAGGCTTACAAGCCATGAGTACTAACCTCGGAAAATGTGAGTCTGTCCAAAATTGTTGACTGGTGTTCGACGTATTGGTGCTTCGTTTCCAGCAGAAATAATATATCAAGATTTAAGCAGATGTGATATTTTGTCGACACGCGTGTAAGGATGTGTTGTTAGTATTTGGTGGTAGACGTCCGTTATATTTTGCCTTATAACACTATCGTTAGGCGTATCGACTGAATGGGGTGCTAATGTGTAGTATTTTGTTTTTTTTCTGCAGAATACATCTGCTTATTTGTGCTGTTGTTTGTTTATCGTATTGCTGGTTATCTTTTGTATTCTGTATAGATTTAAAAAAATATTTGGTTTATTTTCTTTGAAGAAATTTTGGCTTCAGTTTTTGGACATTGGCTTTCCAATAATGTATGGTAAAAATGCGTTTTGTTCGTGCTACGGTTTGTTTATCTATATCATGAATCAAAGAAGATGTGGTCTCAATTTCGACCGTAAATATCATTTAGCAATAGTCATGCATAAGTTTTCGATCACGCCATATGAACCGCTACACTATGAAGCGGACTCGTATTTTTCATGAATGTGAATTGCTTTTAATGTTTATAAATTCTGGTATGTACAGATAAATATACATAAAACATATACATAAACATATTGTGGAGTACAAAAAAACAAAATGTCTTTTTAAAAGATCCGTGGATTCTGAAATTTCATTTTGCGAAAACTTGATTGTATTTCACAGAATTTCGATGTGAACCTTTCTCTGTGGACATTTCTTGTTCTTTTTTTGCCGGAAAACTCTATCCCAACATAAATTGCTGTAAAGAAGAGTCGAAACAAGACTGTTTTAACATTTATAGAATATTGGTTTTACTGACAGTTTACATATCATTAGTGATATGTAAAACTCAACATGTACGCCGGCGTAATCCCGTTTGTGTCTACTGATTATCCATTTAATCGAGCTGTTACTGCAAAAATGCAATATTTTGTCAAATAACTTTTTGACGAATGGACGGTGCCAGCGTCTCATGACGAGTCGTCCGTAAGCATAGATTCAGGTTTCAGTGAGATGGGGTATTAAGTCAATATTGACGTCATACGAACCTGGTCATACACAACTAAATTGGTCACTAGGCGCGCCCTGCGGCATACGCTAATACATATTTATTATCTCTTAGCAACCATAAATGTAAGTATAAGACTTCTTCTGATAAGATAATGTTTCTAGTTTAAATTCTACGTGGTATATTCTTCTTGTTTATAAACTTATACTAAAGCAATGATAAATAAAATGTTTTATTGCAGTGGATTACTTTAATATGCTAATTTGATAGATATGTTATATTTTTGATCATTTTGCCTCTGTTATTGGCAATGCTTGTTGGATAACTAGTACACAAAATAGAAAAAAATTTATATAGTAATTCCCCTTTTGCCGTAAATACATGAATTACCACAATTACTCGTTAAACGAAACGTAGAATTAAACAAGTTTGGTATTTTCGGCTGAAAAAGTTCAACCTCTCGCTTGTTGCATTGAGCATCGGTATGCATTAATATGGCTGTTTTATGGAGCAGGCTTATCCTCCAAAAGGAGTCAGCCGCAGTAAAGTAAAGTAAGGATATATATATATATATATATATATATATATATATATATATATATGCATAAATATGTTAATTAAAAATGTATTTGTCTATGCAGTAATTTTGTGACGGATAATTTTTTTGTCAGTTGCTTATTTGTTATTGCGAACCAGAACCACGATGCTGATGCTAAAATCACGCGCTGGTCATATGAAACAGTTATCCAACACAATGTGTTACGTTTGACGAAGACTTTAATGAGTTTGGTTGCAATAATTCTCTAATCTTTTACTAATTTGTTATCTCGTCACAGATGAATTATTTCTGGTCGAGACGTTTTGTTCATTGATTGTACTCTTTTGTATATTCTTATTGGCATTAATTATTCTGACAGGTGTTCAGTGGCATTTTGCTTCTGTCATTGACTATACTCATATGTATATTTTTATTGACATTAACTATTCCTCTTACCTGTAGTTTAGTGTTTGTTTTAACGGATGTGCAGTGTCAATTTCGTAAACTGTGTTTTATAATTTACGAATGATCACAAAATTGATCTTTTGAAGTACTTTAACATTTATTTTCTAATTTTCGTCAAACCATTTGAAATATTTTTATTTCGATTAAACTGTGATGCAATTTATAATAACTCGGCATTTTTGTAAATAATTGCATGGGATAGAAAACATGCTTGAAACGTTTCTTCAATCGTGTCTAATGCATTTTCGCAACCGGTCAAGTAAATGCCTTTGACATTGTTCATATAATGATACTTTGCAAACAGTTTGAATGTTTTTTTAAAGTGCATGATTAGATAATTTTTGGTAAAAAATTACAAACATTTGGCGAATTCTTTGAACTTCTTTTATGTTGGCCAATAAATTGTTGCAATTTAATCTGATTCTGCTTTTAAATAGTTAATCGTAACGACTTAAACTTTAATATATATGTTAAGGGTTATTAAATTGGATAGCTTTAATATTCAGAAGCCGAAGATTTAATTGTGTAGTGAATTCAAATCTGATGTGGTTTAATTAACACCAATTCCATTTTTTAAAAACCAGCTGTACGACGTCCGCGTAGGTTATTCAGTTAGAAAGTAAGCTATGACACGGGAGATTATAAAATTTATTTTTATCCATTCCTTCAACCACACGCTCAAAGTAGCAAATTAGTGCTAGTCGTACAATTAACCAATTATTAATTGCGCGGTTGGTGATAAAAATACTTAATTTAAAGAAATTTTGTTTGTAATCTAATGGTTCATACTTTTGATGTTTCGATAAATAATTAGGCAGTTAATTAATGGGTAATTTCAATACCTAGATAGTTCCTTAAATTCTGACAAAATACCAACACTGCTGCCCGATTCTGTCAGCTAAAAGAGAGATCAGTTGATTTGAATATACGAGTAAAGCAGCGATGTTATTCTCGCGCCTTGAACAGAGGATAACAATTTCTGCCTATAAGCGTGGGTTAACTCTGAGTACCATGAAATGTCAATGCCATTTACATGGTTTACATCGGTATATTTTTGGGTTATGTGTCGATGTGGGTCCGAAAATATAGTTCATAATGAACATATTTGAATGAAAGGCAAGACTATGGAGTCTTATGCCGTTATAGCAATTATTTAAGGCCGGACTACATCCTCCAACGGTTCTATTTCCAGAAATCACTATGAATACCGTATATTGATCGAGCTCAAGGGATAAATTTGATGGCTGGAAACGAAATACTGAATTTCATCAGCAGAATAGTTTAGATTTAGCACGCACTGGTTATTGGCTTTGAGAATCAAATCGCCTACATGTAAGTAAGCGTTGTTTAAAGGAGAGTTATTGCTCTTCATTTCAAGACTGATGCAAAACAAGATAGCAGAAAGACCGCACCAAATTTGGCTAGTTAACTCTCGTGTTTATGCGAGAAAAACCGTCAACTCGCGTAATATGTTGATTGAGAAATTATTTTCTGCCCCGAAAGCAGTATTGTTACACGTGACATGCAGCTTGGCACTACCATTACACTGCATTAAGCCATCATAATATACTACGGCATAGCCATGAAAATGATAATTATACGAGAATTATAAAACATGGACAAGTCCACGAAGCAAGATACTTCACGTACCAGGGACCAACCGGATTGGATATTTTAGTGCTTAATCGATGTTAGTTGTATGATTTCTACCGACAAATCAGTTAATAAACAAATTTCTAATAAATATTTATGGTTGGCATTATCGTTATTCATGCTCTGAAATGTTCACGTTAACGTCAGTTTTTAGTACGGCCTAAAGAACCTTCATTGTTGTGGACCCAATTTGAAGCTTTTTTTCCAGCTGTTTGCATTTTCAGCAGACCGGTGATCATTTTTTATACTACGCGCCGATTTGTGTAGCATGAGATTTTAATAATTGCCTATATTGATTGGATATACAAGGGCACACTTTCAGTATGGACAAATAGTTTAAATTACGATTTTTTCTCTTAGATGGTATGCCACCCATAGCGGGCTATAACCGTTTGCTCAAAACTGATCTTAAGGCACCAGTAGACAGTTTCCTTCAGCACCAGAAGTTTCTCTTCTCTGTCTGGCATTCTTCGTCTAATTCGACAATAAGAATGATACCGTTGCATATACGACTAGCTATGACACATCCGCTGTGGTGTTAAACCATGTTCTTCTTCTGATTCGCCTATCAGCAAAACTAAATTCATAGGCGTTTTATAAGTGAAAACCAGACAATGTTATGTAAATTACAGTGAGTGTTGCATGGGAAGCAATTGGATGCTTGTTTGTGCCAGTGATAATAAGTAGGTTTCACAGTTAGTTTTCAGATATAAAACTGACATTGAACCCTTATTTAAATTACCCACGCACTCAATATAACAAGACTATTGTTAGTTACAGATGCAGACGAGTTTCGACCCTCCATGGTCACCAGAGCTTAAATGAAACTATTTTTTGCGAAACTGGGTTAATCGAAATTGCCTGATTTGCGTATTGACTAACGCAGTTTTTGTTTCAGTAGTTTTCTTTCTATAACAAAATATTTCGGCTGCCTTCTTCCTCACCAGCTTTACAAAACAAACTAAAGAAAGAAAACTACTGGAACAAAAACTGCATTAGTCAAAACGCAGATCAGGTAATCACCAGGACTTGACGTGAGAGTAATTCACAAGCATTAAATTTTTATTTATATACTGTTTTTAAAGAATCAATAATAATCTGATAAACATCGGGATTAGCAGGTATATCCGTTACACGACTATTTGATAGTCTACACCCGCGCTATTGACTCGTGAACGACGAAAAATTGTCGATTATAAAAATTTCCATGCTAAAGGAATGGGCTTTCGTACGCACTACATCTAGTAACATTTCCATTGATAGGCTCAAATTGGAAGTGGTTACCTTTATTTTGAGGACATGTCAATTGGATCCAAACAGCCTAAACTAAGCAAATTTTGTACCAATCCACAATATAGTATTTTACAGAAGTAATTTTAAACATTATAGATATGTACGTTAAAGTAAAAAAAACATAAAATCAATGGATAAATTGTTCATATTATACAATTATAATAAAAAACAATCTTCGCAATATAAAATTTAAAGGTGCCAAATTGCCTCAAATCATAACCATATACGAATTTTAAAAAGCTGTGCAAACTAGTCCGCGAAATGTAAATGTTTTTTGTACTTTTAAATGAAGTGATATCTGAATTACATTTTCAATCATCAACCTTATTTCAATGCAATTAGGTTTATCAAGGTTAGTTCGGAATAGCTGGCAAAAGGGACACTTTTACCATCATAAATAAACATTATTTAAGCGTGACTTGCTAGATTCACTGAGATTGAAGTTTAACTCAAGCGCACAATCTTGATTGAAAGAAAAGTGCAGAGTTGTCGAAGTAGCTGTTTATGGCACACTGCCTTAAAACACATCTTCGAGATACATGCATGCACACATTAATAGGGGTAAAGGACTCGCAATAACCGCACAACTGATTGTTGCTTGAACAAAGATTTCAAGATTTATGCCAATTTTAGTACCTTTTGGTTGAATGGAGAACAGCGCCGCATGAACAAGTGTTTAGCTGCATAAATTCAGCATTATTTTCCAGGTACCGCGGAACCGGTTCTATAATGACAGAATGATGGTGTTCATTTGGAAGTTTAGGTCGAAATAGATTCCTCATCAGATCCAACTGAAGTAAAGGCCAGTGTAAAATTCAAAATAGCATGAGTGTGCGACAGGTTGACGCTGTAGATAGTCACAGATTTCCAAGTAAATGTGCCTCGGTTCGAGCCTTTTTCGCAATAAATTACTGGATAATACTTGAAGTGTCCCCAATAAGAACGAAATTGGTCTACTAGATGAGTTGCCTACGATAAAATATACAAGGCTTAGTATGTCCCGGTGAATGCATGTATAATGGGATCAGTGTTTAAATCAAGCGAGCAAATTTGAGTGAGAAAAGTGTTGTCGCCATCCGGCCAATCAATGCAGTTTCAATTTAACAATAATTGATTGCGCGGGTGGTGGTAAAAATTCTTTAAATAAAGTTTGCTAGCTTGAATTAAACACCAATCGCATTGTATTGCTGTTGTTCGACGACTGGTTAAATACTATGGGATTGGTGTTTACTTCAACTTTTACTTTTTTGTGTATCTTCAATTCACTAGCACTTCCGTAGGTAGCTTGATGCCTGTTCTATGACATATTGGTGATGGCTATTTTGACATTCACGTCTAAAGGGATGGCATATAAGCTCCAACACTTGGAAAGGGTGAACCACGTGAGTTGGTATACAATCGCAATTTGTACAATCTGCTCAGTGCGTCGCAGCGTATAGAGCCAGTGTCTCCTAATCAAATGTGACCCGGTAGGGGTTTGTGCTGGGTACATATGAACTATACCTGAATAGTTACCAATATTAACGAAACCGTTCGACTGGAAGAATTGCCTTTGGCTACCTTATACTAACAGTAGTTTATATCGTCCTATGTATGTATAATGGGGTTGGTGTTTATACCAAGCTTGTAAACTTGATTTAAGCATATCTTCTCTCCACCTGCACATATTATGATTTATTAATTGTATACATTCACGATTCAATACCAATTCATAAGGTATAGTGTGTACTATGTGACGTATTGCACGTGGATAGTTGGAGCTTTAAGTGTAAATCATTGCCATGTAGGGTCCACCTTAAGGAAAGAGAGATCAATGTAATATAGGCGAGTACAACTGAAGCTTGTGTACTTTGCGGCAGGGTGGCGCAGCGGATAGAGTCAGAGTCTTCGAACCCATTTGTGAACCGTTTCGATCCAATATGTGGCAAACCGTCGCACCAGAACTTGCAGAGTTCTCAATACCAACGAAACCGTTCTACCGGATAAATTGCTTTTGCTACATTAAACAAGGTTTAGTCTATATCGACATATTTATGTATAATGGGATTGGTGTTTAGGCCAAGTTCGTAAGCTTGATTTAAATAACTGTTTTTGCCATCCGCGTAATCAAAGATTGTTTTATTGTGTATATCATTAATTCAATACAACATCCACAGTTGACGTGTTGTATGCCCTAAAATGACGGTTTTGTGGTAGCTAGTTGGCAATTGAGATCTAAGTTTCTGTCACGTAGGACACACTTGCAAGGCTGTCAAAATATTCATAAGATGGTGTATAACTTAAACTTTAGTGTAATTTACGGTAGGGTAACGAAGTTGACTGATTGAGATATCCCAAAGCATCTGTGTACTTTTCAAACTCAGTCCACAGCAAAATTATGGAGAGTACTTGAAGAGATTCCAATGATTACAGAGCCAGTTTACGAGATATGCTACTTCTGCCACGTTATACAAAGCTTACTTAATACTGACATACGTTTATATAATTAAACGAACATAGTGCGGGCGGTGATAAAAATTGTTATAATCAAGGTTGCGGTCTTGATATAACCACCTTACCCATTATGTGCATACATTTGTCAGTATAAACTAAGAATTGTATAGTGTAGAAAAGGAAATTCATCCAGTAGACCGGTTTCCTACTTATTGGGAACTCATCGCTAATAGCCAGAAATTGCTTCGGAATCCTAACGATTCTATCTGAGTGGCAGGATGGCTCAGTGATTAGAAACACCAGATTGACAAGCGCCTGCGAGGTTCGAACCCAGTCCGCGGCAAATTCCGGCTTGGACGTGGTGAGCTCCCAATAACGACGGAACCGATCTACTGAATGAATTGCCCTTTCTACACTATACAATTCTTAGTTTATACTGTCATATGCAAGTAATTAATGTTTCAGGTGTTTATATCAAGATCGCAACCTTGATTATAGTATTTGTTATCACCGCCCGCGCAAACAATGTTCGTTTTATTATATAAATTTTCATTTCAATACAACTTCCCTATGAAGTGTGGTGTCTGTTCATTAATGACACATTTGAGATTGCTAGTTGTAATTTTGGGTTTAGATAGATGCCATATGAGCTCCACCTAAAGGAAAATACTTACTTTACTGCGGCTGACTCCTTTTGGAGGATAAGCCGGCTCCACATTTCATGGAGTTTCTTGGGAATTTGGCACAAGTGGTGTCCCCTCACCACTCGGCTTTTTGATCGAGGACGCACCTCTAGCCTTTGCACATCCAAGCGCAGTCTGCAAGGCAACAGTAAGTTGCATGGTTGCCGGTGGCTGTTGAGAGCTCATTCGCCATTCGGAAGTACAGGGTACTGTCCAGGAGTCCATGTAATCCTGTGGCTGTTGAACCCTTTTGTGGCGGGGAACATACGCCGAGTCATGGTGCCGTCGTCGGGCTCATGTGACTGTGATGCAAATAACGGGCAACAACATCATTCGGTTTTCGTCAAAAGACACGGGTCTCAACTGATTCTGACTATAAACACTACCAAAATTTCCAATAACAAGTGTAATGATGGTGGAAATCGAACTTTATCAGATATGGATTGTTCGGAGGGCTCCGGCGATAACGCAGATGTTCTTTCTCAAGACGAAAACAATAAGGGTGATATTGTTACTTGTGAAAGAGACGATCGCAAATCGATTAGACCTCAGGCGCGGAAATCCGCGGAAAGACGCACTAGTGCGAAGATTAACCAGAAACGGAAGAAAGAAATTCTCCTTAGCGAGAGGTCTGTTTCTTCTGCAAAACGCGGTCGACTATTGTTGCGCCCGAACGGCAAGGATGTGAATTCGGTACTGCAGTCTTCCTAAGAAAATGGAATTGAGGCCACTGACAGTATTGTCTGTACAAGAATGAAAAGCCTGCGCGAGAGAAAGTGTTTACCTGAACAGGGGATTGCTTCATTGACTGTTTCGTCACGACCAATGGTGAATGGGTTTTGTGCCGCTAGTAAAAAAAATGAGATTGAGGTTCAGATCGATGAGAAGAGGACTGAAGACACTACCGATGTCGTTGATGCAGGATGCATAAATAGCGACGGCTGTCTGAAGAGCAGTGATGCAGATTATCTTAGTGGTAGCAGTGCTTCTTCTTATGCTAGCTATTCTTCGTCAAACGACGACGAGGCTTTTAGTTCTATAGAAAATGGTGAAAAACTTAACCAGGTTCAAATTTGTTTCTCTAACAACAATGCTGCTACTAATGCAGAGAAAAATTATCCAATAGAGAGATTGACGTTGGAAAATAATAGTTCTAGTCCCGTGTCGTTGTGTAAAAAACGTAAGCTCACCTCTGTTAGTCCACGGTTCACTGTTGGTCCGTTGAAAAAGAAAAAGAAGTCAAGAGAACTACGTAGACTGGATAAAACACTAGTTACACTAGTTCCTGTGGATAATAACGACGTAAATGAGGCAGACGAGCAAAAACAAGCGAAAAACTCTAGCAGTGTAGTGTCGGCAGCTCCTGATCGAACTAGAACTAGATCAAGGTATCAAAGGTTAAATGTCAAAGAAACAAGCGAAATATTCACTGAGAAAAGTGATCTAGTTGAACGCCGCAATGAAATCTGCAATTCAAACTCAGTAAGTTTTAATAATCATTTGCATTTATTTTTATTTATCTGACACAGGAACGGTTTTTGGTTGATTTTACAATTGTATATACCCTATTTATCCGTCGATTGAACAGATACTTTGCTATCTTTATAAATTTGCGCTTTTTCCAAGATTTGTAGTGTTATTGTTCTTAGCTCGGATAGTATTTAATCATTTATCTAACCACAAGATAAAAGTGTTGATTCTTCTTTATGCGGATAAGACGTGGATCATCGACAATCGCTGTTATTGCCTGAACAATAATGTGGACCTCTGCATCTGCTCTGTTTGGTTAGGATAAATATCAGCTAAACATTAGGATTCATCAAAGACTATCAAAATTGGTCCGTCCCCTCCTCAACGTGGTACGACGGTGTCAACCATGTTTCGATGGCCGATCGTACATGAGCTAACGGGGCTATGGCGGTGGTGTCACCAGGGCGTGGTGGATCTCCGACCGGCAATCGGATCTCCTATAAAGGAAAATAGACTAACCCCGTATCATTAGTTAGTATATAACTGAAAATTGTGTGTAGTGTAGTGTGCGGCAGGGTGGCTCAGTGGTAAGAGCACCAGATTCCGAAGCAGACGTGCCCAGGTTCAAGCCCTGTCTGCGGCAATTTCTGGCCAGTACATGAGTTCCCAATAAGGACGAAACCGGTCTACAGGACGAATTGCCTTTTCTACATTACACAATTCGTAGTTTATACTGATATAAATAATTAATGGGTCAGGTGCTTATATCAAGACCCCAACCTTGATTATAATAATACTTTTATATAATTGGATTGGTGTCTTAACCAATCCCGCATTCTTCATTTAAATAACTGTTATCATGACTCACACAACCAATGAATTCTTAATTGTAAATATTTTGAACAAGCATTTGTTTGTCAATCTTAAGATATAAATTATAAATTTTCGAGAATGACAATTACAATTTTACCAAACAAGCCGAAACTATGTTTATTATGGTTATGTGGTAACACAGAATCAATTATTTGATGCTGTTTTTCGACTCGCAAAAATGATTTAAGGAAGTGACGCATTGTTGTCTTTCATTCTAGTATTTTAAACCACGTCTTGTCTTCTTCTAAGAATAAGAACTAAAACGTAAAAGAAGGGAGTGTTTGAAAAAATGCGTTTTGTTCATGTATACACAATTTCATTCTTAAAAACCGACTCATCTGTTTATACGTAAACCGCACTATACATTGCCATTTTGGAAAAACGTACACTTATCCGGATAACGCAACTAATAATATAAAGTGCCCATAAGTGGTGAAAGTTTCACGAAAATTCCCAAACAGGCAGAGAACTATTGTGTAGCCTAAGGCGTGTGCTTATGATTTCATAAAAATTATGATCATGAGCAATATATTATATCTTTTTGTAGACAAATATACTAAAACAATATTATTAATAATCAGAACATAAAAAACACCAGACAGGTAAAGCAAATAATTTATTTCACAATAAAAACTATACGGTTTTAGGAATAAACAAATATACACATATGTTAATATATGAGATAGGTTGAAAAAAACTAGGATAACGTTAAAATAATAAGACGCTACGTCTTAGGAATACAAAAAGAGAAAAAGTAGGCATCTACGCATACGTAATATATGTGCGTTTATCAAGCAACAGCAGATTTTGTGATAAAAATGGTATTACAGTATAGCATTTTTGGAAGTATAAAATAGTTTAGTGGTACGTTTCAATGCAGAAGCACCAAAAAACTTTAAGGCTAATAATAGCAACTTAAATATATCAGTTATCAAAAATACTAGTAACCAATACGACATTCGAAAAAGTCATCAATGACCTAAAAAATCCTACATCATCAGTGCTATTATTCATTTCATATAAAATAACTGACTTCTCGTAAAATAATTACTGCACAGCGCTTGAATAATTATCGCGTACAAATGTTGACACTAATATAGCTAGTCGCGTCGTGCTGCATTAAAAGAGAAAAAAAAATCGATGGACAATTTAGGCACGAATGCATTTCAGCATCAAACACTTCCACAGCACTCGAACGCAGATCTGAAGTCCAACGTTTCTGTAGCGGAATAAGATTGGCTAGTACAGAAAAGCTGATAAATTAAAACACACTGAAAATGTAAACAAAGTACGCCACAATGCAAGCAAACTAAGCTATTGATGTTCAAGGATGAAAGTAATGTGTTGCTAAGTTAAAATTTTATTCCCAGGCAACAACACAAATAGGTTCAGATAGAACTCATCATCAGCATCATGCCCAGCCATACACAAGCCAAAAGTGACCAAAACTTTCATTGCCATATAACCAAAAGAAGCGAGAAAAACATATAAATAACAAAAATAATAATTTATTAATTAGATTTATGATAGAGAGAGAGAGAGACAAAGAGAACCTAGTTACTATTAGTATATGTATCAAGATAACTCACATAAGTAAGGTAAGCTAAACCTCTACACGACACCATTATGGCGAGATAAGTATTATGACAAGGCAACATTAACAATATAACCACGAACAATTCAAATCAGATAGAGCTGGACAGAAACTGCATCCTTTAGTTTTCTAAGGACAAATTTGAAACCAGATAAACAAGAACTGCACAGTAAACCAGCTATTACTCAAGTTATTAACCATACTTGTTTACATACCTAAGTGGAATCCTATTCTGCCGATATTTGAAAACGTTTTGGTAGGAAAAACCGTCAATCATAATCGTCATCATCCCGAAAACATTTAACCTCAATTTAACTACATGAAAATGCGGAAAACGCAGTCATACTGTACCGTTAAAGGAGAAAATAATCCTGACGATCGTTAAAATAAAGTTGTTAGAATACGAACCCACCTGTGTGCGGAAAGAAAGTTGGTAAATTTATAAATTTTTCAGACAGGTAGTGAAAAATAGAATCGATTTCTGTAGATTTAGGTAACTCAAATCTAGGTTTCAGCGCTAGTAAGAAACAGCTGACTAATAAGGAACTTAAAACAAAAAAATAGCATGTTCTTAATACAAATCTTCTCGGAATCTATTGAATGTTACTGTTATTCCAAGCAAGAAACATTGCTGTGCAACCAGTTAGACGAAATGAGATTGGTGTTTTTCTGAACCTCGAAAACTTCATTTAAAGAATAGAAGAGAGCTGTGCATACTAGCACAAGCCCTAATATATACGGACATTTACTGTTCAGTTAGTCGAAGAATGACTTATTTTTCGTTACCATGGGTGATTTGTCGAGTTTTTTAATGAAATCAAGTCACTCTTTATCATTATTTGTACCGTTCAATCAATAAAAAAGTCAAATTGATTAACTTCGCCTATGCTGTAATTTAAAATACTTGTCAAATGAGAAATTGCATCTAGAAACATTGTGTCAATTAAACGTGTCAGAGTAGCGGTAGATTTTATACGCGAAGCCATGCCAGAGAATAATGTTGCTTTTGTCTACCGATTTGATATTTTAAATTAATGTGCTACTTCAAAACGGCTAAAATCAGTAGGAATGAAATAAATGGAAATGCAAATTTCCCCACCGATAAACATGAACAAACAGTATTATATTCTGTTAACATTGAATTATCGTTAATACCACACATGCATTTTATATATTATTTCGAAGAGTTAAAGCACTTTGTTATAAGTTATCCTGATTACAATATTTTTATGGAATTCAATATTTGTAAGATCGTATTAAGCAAAAAGCGTACAAATTAAAATTACCAACAGAGAATATATTTTAAAAATACACTATGTTCTTATGAATAAACGTAGATATAGTAAAAACAAGAGAACATACAATCTATCAACTAGCATTGATCAGTAACGGTGAGCAAATAATTAATTTTTGAGAAGTGCTTGTGAAACGAAAGCTTTTAACCGAACGCTTGACAATCGGATGAATTAAAACTGATGCTGAAATCAATTTAATTACTGTAAGCCACATAATTTACAAGACACTCACAGATTCCGAAGCTAATTGCTATTGGTTTCCGAGACTAAAATGACAGAATAGGCAATTGGTTGGTGGGCCCATAAACTGTTGAGCAGTTGAGGATTTTATAGAAGAGGCCTGCGGAAGAAATCACGAAATCAGCGAAATAGAGTTTATAGCGAAAAAATATAACGAGAGAAATGTTCATTCTGTGTTTAAAATATGAATAGAGACATTTAAAAAGCAGTTTAAACAAAGGGCGCACACATTTTAACTATGGCAATAGGCGAATAAAATCGCATCCGAACTGCTGTTGTACATTAAGTTCACTGGAAACGTACACACTGGAAAGATGATCCGATTAAAAATTTGATATTTTCTAATAAAAATTTCCTCAAATATTACACAACAAATAAATTTCTTGCCAGACTAAATCCGATCTACGAACTAAATGATTTTAAAACGAAAACTGCATCTATCAGCTGAAATATTTTCTAACAAGGAAGACTAAAATGAGTTATAGTAAGTTACTTTTTGATAAATTTATCAGTATTTCATGAACCATATAAACACATGATAAGTAAAAAGATAGCTAATTAAATAACACATAAGCTAAATTTAAACACAAATTGCACAGCACCCATTGTCGTTGAGAACGTAGTCTGCGAAAATCAAGCCATCAAACAAACCAGAAACAGTCACGCAGTCTAATTTGGAAAATCCTACTCCCTGGATTGGATGTGATGTTGTTAGAAAGCAAAATAAATATACGATCAAAATTCGCGTAATCCTCTTAATTTCATGTACAGTACTTACATCCATTTGACTGTAATTGACTAACGTAAAGTGATGATTTGTCTTCTGGGGTGAAATCTGTAACCTGGTGATATTTCAGAAAATTGTGAGAGCAGCGGTTACATTAATACTCATTATTCAAATTATATTCGTTAAATCCACATCATTTAGTAGAACAAGATATTTCTTTAACGAAAACATAAAGATACATATAATACTAAAGTGAATCAGAAATAAAATATAATTCTGCCGCATGCAAAGGTAAATTTGCATGCACTGACAGTAGCTTTATCCAGATTTGCGTATGCATATGTAATAATAATAATAGTTAATAGTTAGGCATTTGCTTACACACGTGACATACGCCTTACTAGTAACCCAGCAGAAAAACAAGAAATCATTGAAGTATAAATATAAATTAAACTATTCACACAAAATTTCACAATAACTTTTTTATATTTAGAGTAATACACTATCGACTAAGCACGAAGATACCCGAGCATAAGTAACGAAATTTTTAGAAAGCAAATATGTGCATACAAATTAAGCAACATGATGAAAAAACAAAGATCATTAAATTAAATTATTTTTAGGCGATGAACACACACACACACACGATTCCCGTCAAATAATAAAGTGCATAGGCAGTGCTTTGAGACTCACACCAATCATAACATCTAAAAAATGAAAAATTCAACTTTTCGGCACTATGGGAATCTATCTATTCAACCTCATAAAAAGCCTTGACGTAAGTTAGATTAAGCAATAATTACGGCGTTAGGAGGGTATTAACATAATTAGAGCAAGCGAGCACACACGGAAGGCGCGTCTTATTGCTGGGCGTCATTGGCAACTGGCACTTAAAATACAAAGGCTCTAGGCCGATGTTGTTCGTCCGTCTCAGATGACAGACCACTAGGAATAAGGAACCAAATGTTTTGACTAATGCATAACTATTATATTATTCAGATAGGAAGCATAAGTTTAAAATTTATAAATACCAACATAAATACGCACTACTGTTCGATATTAGACCATTGTTTCTCCAAAGTGCTCTTATTATTATGATCAACGAAAGCAAAACCACAACCATTCTAAACATTAAAAAAACAGTTTGGTACAAGAAGATTATCGAAGCGAGTTTAGCGCATCATCGTATCATATCAAAAACTACAAACTAGATCCGAATGATGGCTCACCATGACACGTATCAATCTACCAAAAGGGAAACAGAGAAAACACAAAAATAATACGATTTGAGTAAACTATTACATACGCAAGTGTTGATAAACAAATAACTACAATCAGTTATTTTTAATAAAATAAAACAGGATTTAGTATTTGCAAAACGAAAGCAATAAATGCTACCAGAATACAATTTTATTACGAAATAAAACTCCTGATAACAGTTTGATCAAAAATAGTTGTTCAGCAGAAGCCTTCTAATAAGCAATTCCAGAACTAGCATTGCCAATTAAGAGAACATTTTGAATTAAATGGAAAAATTATGCCCCAGTAATATGTTAGCGCCTCACATCGTGAAACGTTGCAAAAATCTAAGGTCACAGACAGGAGAGAAAAAATAAAATTATATCCTAAAAATAAGAAATTTTGCGGAATCGTAGAACGACACGCATCTTCCTGAGAAAAGTGGATAAGTCAAATTGATAGACATATATATATAGGAGCTAAATTTGAAGAAAGCAAGAAGAGAAGTGAAATTCACAAGCCGCTAGTTGACAATGAATAGCTCTTTGTAGTTTATGAAAGCTCAAATGATTGTGCGCGGACATTTATCTTGAAACAAAGAATACCAAAGAGGAAAAGGGGATCAAGGTGGTAACATTTTGTTTCGAAATGAACAAAACTAAATTGAAATTAGGATAGTTAGAGTAGAATAATTCATTAGAAAATAAACAGTTCATATACGAAAGTGCTGGCAATTAGATAACGCAGAAAGCTAATAAACAGCACAAAACCAAAGAGACTGCTATAATCAAGACAATTAATCACACAAGCTAAGCATGGAAAAAGAACAGTGGAAGTGCTAAAATATGAAAGCTAAGTAAGTTAGCGAAATCCAGGCTGGATGTGCAGCCGGGAGCTCAAATTTACGGACGCGTACGAATTCAGCTGGTACGTAATTTATGGCGTAGCGCAAAGCCAATGTGGGCAACACATAGGCATTGCCACGCCGTCCAGCCTAGTAAAACGTTCTAGACGTCCAGCACTAGTAGAGTAACAATCCACGGCCTTTCTTCTCAGCCTATATGGAAACGTGATGTTAAATAATAAGGATTCATAAAGGCGATTATTAGTCAATGATCGGAAAGAAAACTAGTGACTTCGAAATTTCATTTACGACATAATTTATAATGAATAAGAACCGAAAGGTTTGGTAGTTATTTCTCAATACACTTTGTGTTATCTTAGGCACACAATGAAGGTATATACAAAGAAAAGCGCAAGCTTTATTGTTAACAACAATTTGTACGCAATTTAGAAAAAAATTAATAGCAGAAATTAACAAACAAATTATATTTCCTGATGGTTTTGCTAGAAATGATCAATGATTATAAGTCAGATCATGAACTACGGATGAAAGGATCATCATACAATAAAACAACGAAAATAACAGAAACAAGATTGAAAATGTGAAAAAGGAAATAAAGCACAATCAGGAACGTGAGTTAAATTCGATTGCATATCAAGTATAGCGTAACTTTTTAATAAAGAATCAGAGTGATTTATTAAAGTCAGCATGACCGAAAGGTATCATCTCATGTGCATATGCGTTTAGTGCTTGTTAGCGACTCAACGGTAGGAGCCGGCATTACGCACTATACCCATTATACGTTTCGTTCATGCTGATTTTGATATATCATTCTGGTCCTACTTGAACTAAATCGTTACTAGGCGCGCAATACCCAATACACAATTATATATATATATATATATATATATATATATATATATATATATATATTATCCACAAAAAAACAGTATATAAAAGGTATTTAGATAGAGGCAAAAAATGAAGTGTTTCTATTTCGCTTCTAGAACGCAAATCTAAGTATATAAAAAACCATGGGTGGCATGGTTGCACAAGACTTCTTCGAATAAAGTGAATAACATACATTTTGAAATGATCAATAAACAATAGATATAGCAATAAAGTTACAAGAGGACAATAACTGTTAGAACTGAGGAAAGTAGTCGTGCACAGAAAATGCCGAAAATGGGCGACTCAGCTAATTAGAAGCCGTTGCTCTGAAAACTATTATGTGGATCGGCAAAGGAACATTGACCATTATTGTACATAGCTGAGTGTTGTTGACGCATTCTAAAGTACTCTTGAGCGTGAACGGTCAATGTTTCGCTCCGATATCGTGTCAATCGAATTGAGTTACGCATCGGTTCACTGATCACTTGACGGTATCCACCTTTTCGCAAAAGATTGTCAATTGTCTCACGATGATTCCAACCTAGAAAATGGAGTCAGCAGATTTGTTGCAATGATGCGTAGTGTACGTTTGTGTGCATATTCAATCGTTGCATGTATTGAAATTTGTTTCAATAAGCGATCAGAATCGTAATGCAAAAATAAAAAAAAGTCTTATTCTCGTTTCGCATTTGAAATTAGAGAAAGCGTATCAAAATTTTAAATAAGCATAGAAATATTATGATAAATAAATTGAACGGTAAATCGATAAAAAATCCAAAGCAAACGCAAAACACACCAAAAGTGCAAAAGAAAAGCGAAGATAATATTTGACTGATATATTCTATCTGTCCTACGGCCACCCTATGGTTTTTTAAAATTTTAGTATTCGCAAAATCATATCAACCAAATCGTTTATATCTGTTACGAAATAAATAGCGCTAACCATAACACTAAATGCAGATTAGCCGAGAATAAAGACCAATGCTGAATGTATAACTTAGGAATGCAACAGCTGATATACGAATGTAAAAAATACGCATTTACATCTTAGAATTGAAATCTTTGAATCTCCCTTTTTTAGATATGGACTTGATTCGAATTAGATAGTACATTTTAATAAAAAGAAAGCGGCATTAAAATTTACGTATTTTAAAATATTTATCAAATAATAAAAATGATTTCGTTCAGTATTTACCAACAGCAACCATCGGTTTAATTGTTTACAGCGATGTACAACAAATACTGCGAGCGAATGAGAGAGACTTAATCGCGTCGATTCTATTTCACTTGAACTTTTTGTCCGGTCTTAATATGTTATTACCCTTCTCTGTTTCGTTTCAACATAAGACGAATCATTGTCCACATTTAAAATTTTCCCAAACTTACTAGGTACTTTTATAAAAAACCAAACAGGTATTTTGTGTCGCAAAAGCAGTATTAAATTTAATTTAATCAAGTCCACCGTTTGGGTGTCAAATACTGGTATAAGTTAATTCAGAAGACAATTTTCCTATTTTGTTAAATAAGCGTAGTTAAATATTGCGAATTTATTCTAATGAATGAAATCAAAAACAAATAAGCATTATTTTTATGTTCCAGAAGTTTAAATATTAATTATAAATGGTCAATAATTCTTATTTAAAACACTTATCACTAAGTTAAGCATATGCAAGCATGTTAAACAAAGACTCGAGTAGGAAGTACAAGCAATTTATAATATTCAAAGTACTTTTGTTCACATTTATAATTGACTTGAATTAAAAATGAGATAAAGAAATACAAGAAACTTTGCCAGCCTTATGAAATAAATACGATTTCAGTTTACAGGTGTTATGCAGCAAGTAAAAACACAGCATGTGGTCAGACTATGACTCTCTCTCTCTCTCTCTCTCTCTGTCTCCATATTTATTATTTGAGTAAATGAATTATTTTAGCTTTAGCCGATAATCAGCGAAACGGTAAAGGCAGATAACAAAGTCTGTTTTCTTGTCGAAATTTCGAGGCTGACATCATGAGTTAACATGACAAAAAACTACTGTTATCTACGCTTTAGGCGTAAAATAGTAGAAGTCCTGCAATATGGCATATTGATGAATTTGGAACTATGAAATGCGATAATACAACTGCATTTTAATAGTTACTATAATCTTTTTCTCCATATAAAAATGTACAGTCCGGCAACCGGTGGACCACAGCCAGTTGTATCATCAACTTTGTAGGTAATTATGTCACTTATATTTAGGCCTTGCACGATATGGTATCGTATTTTGCTTAATAACAATATTGCTGCAGATTTCCAGTTTTCATATCCATCATAGCTGTCTTGATCTGTGTTGCTGGAGTAAACTGCGATATTTAGCCTTGTTCATGAAGCGATATAGAGAAAATCACAAGACAGGTGTAAGATCGATCTCGCCCAGCTCTGAAATTTACTTGGTCTAAAATATCTATTAAAAATCATTCAAAATTTGCAGACGTCGACGATTAGTTTACACATTATTCATATTATTTCTATTAAACCATTTTTCTTTTTCTACTTTTTATACGGCAGTGGTGCACCAATTTTTTAAGCACTATTGTATGGATAGATGTTATGAAGACACGTAAAAATAATTGGTTATGAAGAAGTTTCATATAAAAAATTCCACTGGCTAGAGATGGAACAAGTGATACAATCGCATTTACTATTCATAGACAACAAACCAATATATTGAATAATAAACCAAATCTTACCAAATCGCCTAGACGCATAAATACATATAGATCAGAATTTAAAGCATATTAGAAAAAAATGAAACACAAAGTTTAACTGTCTTCTCCCAGATGGGGACAGTAAGCGGTGCTGATTAATCCTGTTAATGAAACGCTACGATTAAAACTACAAGTCTTATTATCGATGTCGCGCGGCTTTAAATAGATTTAAACTAGATAATGTTGTGTGTAAATGTCCTCAAGTCTACTATTCTGTATTGTCCAGGTATGTTTCTCCACCTAGTTTAGCTCTGTCCTATCCTAAACAATCAACCTTTTATATTGTCATGGTTTAAATGTTCAGTTTTCTAGATATTACATTTATTATTATATAATTTGATTATCTTTCGCCTTGTTATGCGGAAGTAGAGCATCAGTTTTCAAACGCAGCCATATATCAGTTTGTGACGATGACAAGTAGAAACAACTGGTTATTATGAAATTCCTTGTAGCCAAGAACACAGTAAATTTGACGAACACGTAACATGAACGCATTTACAAACTAGAGACAAGAAACTTTAATAATGAGTAAAATCTGGTATTGCTAAACCACTGAAACACATAAACACATAGAGATTCAATTTTAAAGCGAAATCAACAGAAATAAAACAAAACATTTAAGTTATATTAAATAAACTAAGTACAACGATAATTAATGTATTTCAAATAAAAATTAAAAAAACTAGTAACAGTAGTGGTCCTTTATTGTAAGATTGCTTGATTAAATTAAGTGTATTCAAAAAATGAATACTCACCCTAGTTCTTCCGTATTCAAATCCATGTTCGCTGACATTTTGTATTCGATAGATAAGTTCACTTCGTATTTGATTTATATGCCATATAAACCGGGCGTATTTAAGCATCTTAGCAATCAAGTGAGCGCACTTTTAGCAAAACCATTGCAGAGAAACGCTTTAAGAGTTCAGTGACCACAGACCCAGCCTTATGATACCAGCAGCGCATAGTTAAAAAGTAAGCTGATGCATTTGCATTTGTGGGAAGATGTAAATAATCGCTACCTTAATCCATAGTGATTGGAAACATCTTTATTTGCGTTCAATAAGGCCTTTATTATTCGAATCAAAACTAAGAGTCCAACAGGCTATTTTGAGGCAAACTGAAGAAGTACAGCACGCCGAACGTAGCTACGTGGTGTAGAAATTGCAAAGAACAGTACTATATGGCTTAATGAAACCAGAGCACGTTTCCCACTTTTATAATACAATCGGAATCAAGCATAGAACTTTAAGAAATCAGTCGAACGCAAATGCGAAAATATCGTACATGCGTTAAGCGATTGATAGACTACTGCTCGAAAGCTATCTGCGCCCACAGATATTAAGTATGACGTCATTGCACCGTATGATATTAGTTGTTTAAGGCATATTTTAATGACAAGGACCGGAACTTCGAAATAACAAAATAACATAACGTATTTGCAATGAACAGTAATCTATGGCTTAATGAAACCAGAGCACGTTTCCCACTTGTATAATACTATCGGAATCAAGCATAGAACTTTAAGAAATCAGTCGAACGCAAATGCGAAAATATCGTACATGCGTTAAGCGATTGATAGACTACTGCTCGAAAGCTATCTGCGCCCACAGATATTAAGTATGACGTCATTGCACCGTATGATATTAGTTGTTTAAGGCATATTTTAATGACAAGGACCGGAACTTCGAAATAACAAAATAACATAACGTATTTGCAATGAACAGTAATCTATGGCTTAATGAAACCAGAGCACGTTTCCCACTTGTATAATACTATCGGAATCAAGCATAGAACTTTAAGAAATCAGTCGAACGCAAATGCGAAAATATCGTACATGCGTTAAGCGATTGATAGACTACTGCTCGAAAGCTATCTGCGCCCACAGATATTAAGTATGACGTCATTGCACCGTATGATATTAGTTGTTTAAGGCATATTTTAATGACAAGGACCGGAACTTCGAAATAACAAAATAACATAACGTATTTGGTTCCAAAACGGAAACAGGCTAAACCCGGTTTATAGTGAACGGCATCAATTTCGTGCAAACAGACAGTGCCAATGTGGCCATTCCTAATGACGCTTGAAGGAATTCATGCCTTCATCCGATAAGGACTGTCGACTCAAAATTTGCTCAGCACACAGCACAAATAGGTTTCCAAGAAAACTATAGTGCACAGATAAATAGGGCACGGAAGCGCCACAGTTGCTCGAAATCACGGTCATTCATCTGTTCTGAGCACCAGAAAGGAACAGGCATTTGTTTGAACATACTGGAAAACCCAAGTTCTACATCCGACGAAGCGCCATCATTTGTTCACTCGCTTTAGGTCGTGCATAGATTCACATCAATGCTCCAATCAAATAGGTATTGAACTTCATGCTCAGAAATGCAGTCCCAGTGCAAACGGAAAGTTCACGCTTGCGCGCAGTCCATGCTTGCCCACATGCACAACTATGCCAATTTATTTGACTTTCATCTGTAATGCATGCGATTGCAACACATGATTGGCTAATGCGAGGCGCATCAATCAGAACAAAGCCTGTAAAAACACTAAGGATTTAGGGATGCAAGTACAAAATGAATGGTAAACAGACAAGGCAATGACTTAGCACAAATAATGGTACACTCAACCGAAACATGCTAATAATGTCACCAAATTATGATCTACTGAAAATGTACAATAGCGAGTAAGCAATAAAGATGAGCAATATTTAAAATTATTAATAAAATTTTACAAAATATGTAGCTTTAAAAGCATTAACTAGTTAAAATCTTATCAATGTTGACTGAAGCTAGCTTCGTGTTAGTAAAGTGTTCGATTATAATCGAAATTAAAATAGATTAATAACAAATTATACATATTGAAAAGTTGCTTTGAGAAAATCAATGAAATGCTTTCAAGTAAAAAATAAATTGGGTATAGTTTGAAAACTGTGGACGAAAGAAACGAAATGTAATAAAATTGGTCGTCAGTTGAGTGATAACTTAATTAAATAAAATAACTTAGATATTGTAGGACTATTCTATAAGTCGTCAAATAACAAAAAAACAGGATAATAATTAAGAGGCCTCCTAACAGATGTGAGGGACAAATTTGTGAGGAATCGATAATGGAATTAAATAAGCAAAGACAAGATTAAATGATTTAGCCAAGTTGAGAACAGGGAAATCATGACTCCATAAAAGCCAAGAAGCATATGTTGACCCAATTCGCAAACGTTTTCGTTAAAAAACAACGTTATTCAAAAACGTCTGTTCACACCAAACCAGCAAAGCATATTTCATTCTACTAGGAACAAAAACTGATAAAGAAAACTAACACAATCGATGATATTATTTTTATGTACGACAGGTTACACACAATGAAATTGGTGTTTATATCAGGATAGAAAAAATTATTCAAGGAATTGTTATCATCTCCCCTATAATCACGAATTTTTTCTTGTATAACTTTTATATATGTGACGAAATCTATAAAAATTTAATGTAAATGACTGCAAAGAACTCGTGCATCTGACATTTTCACTCAAGCATAATGTATGCAAAACTGCTAAAGGTGAGAACTGCATATATAATTTTGCTTTGCTTATATATATATATATATATATATATATATATATATATATATATATATATATATATATATTATGGTTTTATGCTCACTATTCAGTTTGCCGTCGTGCTTAGATGATAACCATTAAAATACGAAAGGCGTCAGAACGTGTGATTAACGGTAGTTATTCCACGTTGTGCAACTGGTTAAGCACAATTGTTTTTGTGTTTATATAAAGATCGTAAACTTGATTTGAAGACTTCTTGCAATCATTAATAAGCAACATTGTTAGGCAGAACCACAAACCCGATCATGGACACTGCCGATACTAAATTGGTAAAATCGTGTGTATCATAAAAGCATTATCTATTATAGTTCTCAACGAGGGCCGCAATAAGAGGTACAGGTTTCATTTAACGTTATGAGAGACGCCTCTTAACTTCCATATTACCGGTGCTTCTCAGTTTTGAGCCCAGTGAACAATCCCAAGAAGGTTTGTTTATACCCAAGAGCCTATTATAGAGTAAAAATTCCTTTGACTATATATCCAAATACACTTTTGAAGACTACTGCGCTGTAGACGAAAATAGCAGTTTGTTATATAATTAAAGCATGTATGTTATATGTCCCGTTGAAGCTTTACATTAAACTAATTTGAATACAAGCTGAAGGAAGTCGCATTACACTAATGACACAGTAGCTTGTAACTCAATAATAATAATACCATTAATTTACCGAAAAGTTACATGGTACTAACACCATGGTTTCCGAGTCGGTAAATGGTACCAACCTGATGGATATCAATTTATGCTATAGTTCACCGAAATTGAGAATAACAATTTCGGAACACCTGTTACTCCAGTAAATACATAGACTCTGGCCTTGACGAATTTACTGGAGTAACAGGTTTTTATAAATTGTTGTAATTCTCAATTTCGGTGAACTATAGCATAAATTGATATCCATCAGGTTGGTACCATGTACCGACTCGGAAATCATAGTGTTAGTACCATGTACCTTTTCGGTACAATAATGTTGGTATCGGTTACTAGCACAATAGCCATACTGTTAATATCCTTTACAGATTCGGTATATATATTATATAGTGTGAGTTAGCGTTGCAGTCGCATTGTCGTAGACTTTATATATTGTTAGCTTCACTATTGCAGGTTTACACATTCGTCTAAGAGAAAGTTTCGTCCTATTATCCCTCGTTCTTCACCCAAATATTTAGTGGTTAAAGGGCGTAATACCGGCTCCTACTGATGAGTCGCCAGTAAGCACGAAACGAATGTGCATGAGATTATACTTTCCGTTCATGCTGTCTTTGGTTTATCCTTCTGGTCGCAACTGAACTAATTTATTACTAGGTTCGCAAAACCTAATACATACTTGAACAATTTTAATATTAAAATTTTACACTGATAATTCACTGTCACCCATTCCTGGTGAAGATGAGTGGGTTATATTCAATTTTTTTCTCGTATATAGTTTGATACCAAAGGGTGATGAGCACCATTTTCAAGGAGCATATTTTTTTAAGCATCAGCAAACGCCATCTACGCCATACTTGATAATGACAGGTCTACCACGTCGAAACCAGGATCTTCGCTTTTATTTCAGGAACTTATGTTATTTCTCTGGGATACATTCTGATACTGCCCCATGGAACTGCATAGGTTAATTCGAGCATTTCGTGTCACTATCTTAGCAATCAATCAATGAAACTAATTTTTGCCAATTCTCAAATGTAGAACATACTTTACACCAATTCTGAAGAACAACTGAGACAAATAAAAGCTAAGCGCTGATCTCCAGCTTATTAAAGGATAGCTAGTTTGTAGTCACGGTCAAAGAAAATATCACATTTGCTTTAATAGCTTGCTCCGTATACTTGTGATGTATTGTGAACTGAGAAAGGCTACAGATAAAGGTTTCCGAAAAATTTGCCTTAAATACAATAACTTTGACATAAGCTATGTTAGTCAGAATACAGATCAGGAAACTTAAAATATGCCAGTTTCACACAAACTATTTCATTCACTTAAGTATATTGAGAAAAACTTGATTGAAGCAGAACTATGTGCGCAGGTAGATCATTAAACTATGTAAGATCCATTAAAAAGAATTAAATTTTAATAAAGTGGCACACATTGTCGAAAATCTTTTAATTAAACATGCACAATACCAGTTGCGCCTTCATGTTTAAATTTCTACAATTAAAAAAAGCTTCAATGTGGAGATAACAAATTATATACAATAAACTTGCTGGAAGAAGTTTACAACGCAATGAAAACATTTGAAGCACAAATGATTTTGAAAAAGTCATACAAATAAGTTGATAAAGCACACATTTGTGAATAAAATATAACTCTGTAGATGGAATGAAGCAGTTGACGACGGAAGTGCTTGCGCAAAAACACACATAACTCGGTAGCTCAGCATATAAGTATAAGAAAAAAAAACTGAGCAACTCGAATCTGCCATACCTGTAGATATTGTGTTAATTGAAACTGAAATTATGTTAGCCTGGCTATAAAAGTGATTTTCGAATGAATCGCAAAGTAGGTTCTTTAGGTATAAATAAGAGTCGAGTCTTAAGTCTTCTAACTTTTATATATCGCAGAAATAAATTCATCATAGCCATTTGTCGATTTCCGTCATGATCGGATTATGGTCAAGAAAAGTTACAACGAACAAACACGCATATAAAACGGTATTCTTTCTATGTTGTGCGAAAAGTCATAATAGATATAATATTGTATTGATTACGCAGGACATATTTAAGTAAATGCTTTAATGATTACTTAATAACAGAAACTAGCACAGTGGTTTTTTATGAAATTAAAGTTAGACCTTTTTAACTGTTCTCCAAAACAATGTAACAAAAGCAATAACACCATGAATGCTGTTGTATAAAACTATTAGAAAGGCAAAAACGAAAAGGGTAGTGAGAAAAGAATGCCATTGCAAAAAGTTCGCCGAATTTCCACTTATTATACAAAGCGAAATAACAATTTCTGTTTAATTTATTCATGTTCACCAATCATTCAAATAGCTTTATATAAACAAATCGTGAATTGGAATGAGACCTAGATATATCAATACCGTGCCTGCAGAATAACAATGCATTACACAAAATTGGTGCAATACATGTACGCTAATCCAGTTCCCATTAAATTCAAACCATGGAACTTAAACTAAATATAAATCCTCCTTCAAGCAATCTTCCGTTCCATGGTTACCGAATATTATGTTAAACCGATATTGGCTCGTATATATAGTTGTTTGCAGCCAAATGATAGTCATGCCATATCCAGCTATAATAGCATTGGAATATTAAACCCCGTCGCCACTAAATGGATACACGTATACTTCACATTAAAACAAATTAATACACTTTATTCAATTCTACTGATGACTGTCAACGAACGCCACGGTAAACTAAACTAAACCTAAGGAAGAAAGAAGTAAGGCGACTGACGACCCTATTCCTTTTGAACTGGGCATGATTCGTGATATCAGAGGAAAAGCAAACTTCTAGCTTCTTCGATGATCCTAGAGTGGTCCTGTTTAAAATCCTTGATTTGTCAGTATCATGGACCCAGACAAAACTGGAGTCCACTATTCTGCAATGCCAAAACAGCCATTAAACAAAGATTTGATAGAACCGAATTTCCAATAGTTAGTATGAACGATGTTGAAGACTTCGGAAGAAAGGGACGAATACACGCCCAGCCTGATCGAAGGCAAAACAGACACAGAAAAGAAAATTGTGATCAATCGGATCTTAATGCAAAACTACAACCCGCGTAGGCAAAATGCGGTATTGTAGAATATGAAGCTTGAACCCCGCAAAAATTCAAAAAATATAATGGAGTCCACTATGTACCATATTATCACTGACATCAAGAGAAAATTATATATGCACTCTTCGTCTTATTGTGTACTCCAAGAAGAACTTTGAGCATGTCCACCAAAAAGTTGTACAATACCAACAAATACGAAATAAGATAGCGAGGAATTGAAACCAGGATCAACATTGATTGAGGTGGATGCAAACTTGAAAAATAAATTTCAATATAAAAACAGAAAAGGATAAGAATCTCAGCATCGATAAGATGAAACACGAGTACAGCAGATGGCAGTCAAAATACTCTTATTAAAATTTAAACGAACCCAATTTAATAGTAAACATAATACACGGCAAAATAACAATATAAAATAGTGATGCATCTCGGCTTCATAATCATTTATGAACACTAAGACCCAAATTCATTGTGTGATTGTTACAAAAAATAATCAAACCATCCTAGAAACACACAGATACTTAATAAAATAACCAAATACAGACAAAGCCGGTGTAAAGGAAAGAAAATAAATGGCAACTTGTAGAAGCATAGAAGAAATCTGCATGGAGAGCTCATTATTTGATACCAGGAAAAGGCCCAGCATCGTCACCAACTCAAAAAAGAGGACACAGACGTATCTAAAGTAAAGCAACCGGTCGGAAGGCGCTTGGTGCACAATGCGTCTCTGTTTCGCCTGCAAACGCTGTATTAGACCACGGGAACATGTTCAAATTCCAGTAAGAGTAAGAACGAAGGCGTATTGAAACATCACCTTCCTGGTAAATTTCCAAATTACGAGCGTAGCATATCTAGATGCCTTTGATTATCACAGCATGGTACTAAAGCCGAAGAATGTTCTAACCCTTAGATCTTAGAGCACAAGAGTTGTAGCCTATCGAGTCCGCCAGTTATCGACGAATTCATTTAGATACGATCACTAGAAAAACCCAGACGGATCAGTGTGTCTTGATTTTCATACGTAATTGTTGTAGCAATAGCCAACTTTGAGGCCGAGAACGCTACAATTGTCCTATATAGGGCGGATGTGAAGTGTACGAATTAAGACCAAGCAGTCAGCACAACGATGGAAGCAGCGTTCGAGCCACAAAAGTGAATACGAAATAAAAGACATTTGTATTTTGCTTTACGAAATAGTGCGCTCTATAAATAAATGATTAAGAATAAAGCATTTGTGGTCATTTGAACAAAATGACTTCTGAAGGATTGGAAAATTTGGTAAGAATATTGTCTGCACAAATAAACACTGACAGTGAAATTAGGGTTAAGTCTTGGCTGGACGACACACTTATAATAAATTCTGAGTGAACGAGCATTAACGATCTAACCAATACAAGTGAAGTCAAAAATGGCGACCACGGCCAAGAGGCAGCAGACAGACATATGTCGATGTTTTTCCTACCGTCATCAGAATTTAAGCATGTGCTTACACCACTGGATGTAGGAAGTCCACAGTTTTGTTTCAAAATGTTTGAAGCTTCTGTTCGAGCGCTAGAATTTTCATTCAAATCAGATGGCCTTCGAAGAAAAAGAAGTGTGGGAAACTTTGCTACGCGTAAGTATTTTTATTAAAGTTAAATATTTAGAACTCTCTAACGCACAGCCAGTAATAATGCAATTGGGTACAAGAACTGATGTATCGGTATTGCCAACGACTTGGTCGTTAAGCAACGTAAGAACAGAGAGGAATTTTGTATCAGGCATGGGTTGTCAGCTGGAGTGGTGAAAAGATTTTCAAAGCCAAAACAACATTATATTCCAACTCCCTTATTGCAACGAATATCGAGGGCCAACGGTCGATCGCTTTAAACTATGGCTAGAATTAAATGAAGGTTACGGACCACCAAAAGTATATGGTGCACCTCCAAAGAAATTAGCAACAGTGACACGAACGATACAGGAGATGACAGAGACCGGCGTTTTTAACCATCCTCATCTGATTTTCGTACTCCCATGGTTTACGCTACGAAAAAGGATAGCTTGCACAGACCGGCGGATGAATTCTGGCAATTAAACTCAGTGACTAAATATAACTCTCATACCATGCTGGCTCTGTGGGATGTGTTCCTACAGAGCGGGAGGCGAAAAGGTTTGCCCTGCTTGACCTAAGGCAGGGATTTTGGAAAATTGGCGTTCGGCACGAAGACCGGCGGTAGTTAACGGTGCAGATACTCCAAGGTCATTTTCAATCCACTCGAGCATCATTTGGTCTGAAGAACGCTAAAATGAATATTTTAACCGCGGAGTTAGAGATAATCAAGTCCTGGCTGGACGATAACTTAAAATGGATTCTGCGTAAATGACCCAACCAATATAGGTAAAGTAAACAATAGTCTTTCTGCAAATTATAATAACAACTATAGAACCTACTTTCCATTTGACTTAGCACGAATTTCGGAGCCTTTAAGTAAAGAATACTGTCGGTTCAACTCTATCTTGAGGAAGCGTAAGAGATGACCCAGTGAAGTTCTCAGCGCCAGGACAGTTTTTAATCGGTTGGATTTATATTGTTGGCAGTTGAGCGCAATTAAGCATTGATTAAGAGAATATTTACGAACTAGCCAGTTCTATTTGGCTGCACTTTGAGGACCTATCTTTAAGGCCCAAACCAGCTCGCCTGGATTGCGAGGCATACTTGGTGAATGTCTGAAGTCGCAGATTTAGGCAATATCATGGCCGGATACTATTATTAGCAATACGAGACACTTTATCATGACGCGTCGTTGTATTATTTTTCCATGATGTTTAAATAGGATAAATTCCGTAAGTCTACAGATAAACAGGATTCAATGAGATGCCCAGATAACTCCTCTTTATTGGCTTAGGCTCTTCCTGAACTCATCATTCGAGAGATCTAGATATTTATGTATGTACTAGCATCAAAAGATCTCCAAAGTTTGGCGGCTGCCAGGAAAATAGGAAAATCGAACTGACGGTCATAAAATTATAGAGGTGTTTTTATAGCTACACAGTGGACGAGTGCCAACACACCATTAATGTAACCGATAGGTTTAAAGCGCCACCATAGCGCAACAATCTTCCCGACCATTTTGCACACAAACGACATATTAAGTGGATTTTTTTCCAAGGATGTACGAATACCTCCAGGGTCTAAAGTGCTGCTTGTCAACAGTTCAATTTTTCTTTCAACCCATCGCATAGACCAAACAGCTTGATTACAATGATGTGACTATTTCATCTTACTACAAGATCAATATCGAGGCTTCTAATTTTCATGACGTGGTAGACTTGGAAACTCATGATGGATAAGAAAAACTTAATGGAATCAAATACCTACATCTGCAACTAATTTAGTAAGGTCCACAAGTATCTGCACTAAGGTCCACGATTTTGAGACAGAAATCCTACCGATTTAGCGAACCAGTGCCAATATAACATTCACACATAAAGATATGACATTAGCACTACAAGAAACTATTGGACCATTTAGTGCTGATCACATCTACTGTCAGGGGAATAGCTACGTCGAAAATAATTCAAGACAACCACCATTCATTAAACCTATCATCATCATCATCATGCCCAGCCACACAAAAGTCAAAAATATTTCACTTCCATATAACCGTAAGAAATGAAAAAATATATAAATAACAACATAAATAATATTTTAGATAAATCATTAGTTAGATTCACGAGATAGACAGGGAGAAAGAATACCTAGTTATATGAGTAAATTTATTAGGATAACTCACAGAAATGAGGCAAATTAAACCTCTCCACAACAACATTATGGCCAAGTTATCATTAGAGCGAGGAAGCATCAGCAATACAGCTTTCTTGCGGCTTTCATTGTATCACGTCATAAACAAACCAAACATCGCAGCCAACTTGGTACTACTAAGAAAAGAAGGTTACGAAGTAATGGTTTGTATTCGGAGTTTTCCTTCTCCTAGATAGTCTGCCAACCAAGGCTTATGAGCACTATCTGCCCAGATGCCAGTGGCCAAAGTTCCCTTCAGCAGCCGAAACTTTCCCTTCACGTCTGGAACGTTTGTTCTCATTCCGTCACTACACATTTAACAATAAAAGTTACTGTGCAGTTAGATCAAACTCGAGGCTTCACATGAAACTGGATGATAGCTGTGCCTCTTTTTGACCCATCAAGGTTCATGCTACCATTCCCGGGTTCACTAGCTTTGGTCTGCCTGTCGTCAGGCCGGAATTTCTATCACAACAGGCCAAACAGTTTAACGAAGTATAACTGGCGGCCTTCGCAAGTCGCCAAAGCGACTCCTCGGACTCATAATACCTATCATTTCTTATAGCATTAAACCTAGGATAGCTTTTAACGTCAGCGTATACAATGTTTAAACATTCAAGCAAATTTGGCAACAGGATACTCTATTACGTACGTTGAATAAACTAAAAACGTATATGTTGCGTGTCAGAAACTAGTATGAAGGATCCTACTTATTACAAAACTGTGTGCACGATCCGTATCTAGGCGTTATTGGCTTCGAACCCCCTGGCACGGCGGAATTTTCTCAGGCCGAACAATGAGGAGTCGGCATTGTTCTTAGCTCATGAACTGAAGCTTTTTTAACTCAATTGATCCCGTAAAATAGTGACTTTGCTTAGAATGCTTAAAGGCGTCTACTAAATCAATTCCAGAAACTTTAATCAATAATGCTCAATCGTTGCTTCTTCTTATGCTTCCACCAATTTCAGCATAGTCGACAGCAATGATGTTTAATAATCCAACCTAAAGTCTTTACTAAGTAGAACAAGAATTTCGGATAGTCTTAATTATGGACGAAATGAATGCTCAAGTTTGACGCGTAAGCGACGTAGAATATCATCTTCGTGACAGATACACCTGAAGCTCCATGCGCAGTGATAATGATGAACGAATATTTGATAGTTGTACGTGACATAAATTAAACTGGGGTAGTGCAGTTTAGACGTAGTGTAAGGCGTTGCTTCACATAGCGTCCTCCAGTCCACAAACAAATATGGACTAAAATATATCAAGTAGAAACTATTTACAGATGACAATGTTCTATTTAGGACCGTGTCTCATTTTAGAAAACGTATGTGGATTCAGAACATATATTTATCCTTTATAAATTTGCAGTAATATATAATGGAAGGTAAAAATCACATAGATGTAAACAAACTCTAACTGCCGTCTTTACATTAAAAATATGAAGTTTATCTAAAATCGATATCTTGTTTTGACGATGAAAATTCTAACTTACAATGGACGAAGATGAGATCCGATATGCACATTGCAAGCACCCCTGCATGAGGCATTGTAGGCTCTGGTAAAATAAATCACCGGGTCTTCGTAAAATCTATGGGGATTCTCGAAACTAGGCCCAAAATTCCTGCTAAGTCGGCTTGTAATAATACTCGTAGAGTTGTAAGATGCCCAATTAAGCACCGTTTAAAAGTTGATCTTATATCTTTATTCGACCAGAGACGCCGGAGGTGGAAAAAGCTTTCACATCAGGTAATAGCTGATGTTCTACTCAACTTCTTCAAGCAAATAGTTCGAGAAAATTAAACATGAACGACCCAATAAATGATTGCAACAATAATCTGAAAACAGAATGGTTCGTCTTAATAGGTGAGATGAACACTCGCAACAGTCCGGATCTCTAAAAGTATGCGTGTATCAAAGATGCATATTGCTACACTCTAACAACCATCAGATATTAAAATACGCAGTGCAATATTGTCTCGTAAACATCGCAAAGCTGCAGACCGATGATCTGTTTTTGAGCTTATTTGAGGATGGCAGCGAAATAATTTATAGGTCGTTTAATAATCATTTCCATACTATATGAAATTAAGAGACCGTGTTGGCTGCTTGCAGCGAGTCCACCATTATTCCCACCTTCAAAATTGTGAACCCGAATTCGTGGTATAAGCCTGATTCGAATCGCATCTAGGTTAATGGCTTCGATTATCCGACGAAATATGAGTATTTAGCTTTAAAAATACACTAGAGAAAAACAAGCCGGATTCAAGACAGGACGAAAATGTATAGATATTTTTACTTTAAGACAAGTACTGAGACAGCAACATAAACCTTTTCCTAGGTTTCAAGTGTGCATTTAATTTATTGGACAGTAGTGTATTATTTGATAGTCACTCGAAAGGTGGTATACTCGTTAAAATTGGAAATACAGGCGTACCCTCAACAACAATTATCTGGTCGTTTAAGCCGCTAGCGAATTAGCACAACTTTTTTACAAGCAGTGGTGTTCATCGAGACTGTCCACTTCTCCATTTCTGCCTAATTTTATAATAGATTTCATTATTAACTATACTCATCCTTACGTTCAGGGTGCAAACGTCGAAGTTCTCCCCAGTGGTAGATTAGTCGATCATGACTATGCAGACAGTATTGTATTATTATTTGAAACCAGATTTCCCACTCAGGCCATCTTAAATATATTAGCGGTCGTCGTTCCGCCTTTCGGTAAGAAATTCGAACTCTTCAAATTGAATAAACTTCTACAGGATGACCTATTACTCACTCCAAACCTGCGACTGCAAAGTAAAGATGTGGACGTACATTAGCAGCTCAATCAATAATTAAGACAATATTTTTGACGCGAAAGCTATAGTAGCTTTTTAGAACCTTCGACATTTATGGAGAAACGGGAGTATTTCACTAAACCGTACAGGTCGTGTTTACTAAACATCTGTACATGCAGGTTTAATATACATCAGTGAGACTTAGTCCTTATACTTGATGATTTGACGAGCTTATAGGCATTCAACCCCAATTATTTGAGAGGCGTAGCACATTTAGGTCATTAACAATGAGTAATCAAAGCTACCAACCGTATACATGTTTTTAGAGCGGCAATAGCGTGCTCCTCTTAAGACAAACAAATAAGGCTCCATCAACTGCGTTATCTCGGTCACACTTTACGTATTTCTTCAATTCAACTTTCGAGTATAGCATTATTCTTTCAGTCAGTGCCATATTGTCGTAAGCGACAAAGTGAACAGATTCGCACATAGCAGAATCAGCTAAAGTCAACCACGGAAAATTGGAGTAGTATAGGGCCAGTTCGTCCACTAGGATGGGATCCATATGTGCATAATTATTCTTTATTAGAAACACTGCGTGACATAGCATCGAAGTGAGCTCAGTAATCACATTGTTATAGATTTATAATAAAATCATCTTAACTTTATTTTCCTAGCAGGACAGAGATAATGTGATGTTCGACTGCTAGTTTGTAGCGATACGGTGGAAACCGCAAGATTTATTGCCAAGCTCGCCTTACTTGCAAACTGACTTGACCATAATGGTGTGCGTAAACTAATAGGTTGCCTCATTTTTGTAATATCTAGGTAAGTATCTTCATATAAGATCCTTCCCTCTATAAACCACTCTCCACTAACAATATTTTATTTGTTATAAATTATAATTTTGGCTTATTTAAATTTAAATATTTTTTCCATGTAATCTTCTTTCTTTTATATTTTATTTGTCTCATGGTTAAATGACAATAAAGCATCAGCTATTAAAGGCTGCAGTATTGCTGTCGGTGATGATGATGAGTTGGTTGCCAGCAAAATGAACAGAAAAATCCTATTTACAAATGGCCCATTTATGACTATGAATAAAATTACGTATAAAACTAGAGATTATGTTTGAGTCAGCAAATATTATGTATTCGAAAAATCAGCATTATATGAATAAAACCATAATATCTAAGTAAAAAATTCGCAACACCCAATAAACGAACTGGTTTACCTTGCTCATGAGCGACTTCTGGTAAAAAAGTAGCACTTCTTTTCTGACCTTTTTCATTTTCAAATTCAATACGAATGCCATGTATACCAATCTGTTAACAAAAATTTTATGAAAAATAAGATTTATATTCAGATATTAGTTTAAAAATGCACATAAATTATTAGCAAAAATACAGCAAGCCAAATGGATAGTACGGACTTCATCTATTAATATGATGGTGATTTAATGAGAAAAAATTCAATATTGATTCTTTTAAGCTACAGATTGCACAATGGAAAAATTCTTAACATACATGATTATAAATAAAGAGCCTAGGTATTGCGCAGGTATCTTTATGAGCCTAAATCATTAAGGTGGAGCAAACTAAGACTGATTTCTGCTTGATTCAAAAGATTTCCACTAATCTTAGTGTCTATTCGTTAGTGAGAGCACGATGCGTCATTGTAAAGTGATTGTTAATTTCTGTCCTAACTTTGTAAATTAGAGAATTCCATCCGTTGTCAATAGTAACAACAACAACATTCCATTATTTAAGATAAGATTGCGGATTATAAATAAACGCCAATCCCGTTTTATTTCGCAATTCGCAAAATAGAAAAGCGACCAAAGTTTTAGGCGTGTGAAAAGTTTCTTTTTTGATGTTTAGTTTCGTATTACTTTCCTGCGAAAGAACTGTATGATTGCATGGACCGAATCAACATACGCATTCTAAAACAAACGATAGATCTGGATGTCACCACGCCATCTAACAGATGTATTTGATTCCACAGTTATTGTGTAGCTAAATTAAGCCATGTGGCGCAAAGCCTCACACAACGCTTAGATGTTACGATACTCAGGTACAACTTATGCCTTTTTCAGCTTCCAAAAAACTCGTTTACCATTACAATTAAACATTGATCTTATAGTGTATCTGACATCTAAATTGAATTCTGCGTCTAAAACATCTAATTAAATAATTAATGTTACTAATAATCAAGATTAGGTTTGAACTTCTAGTTCTTGGTAGAGAAAATAGGCTGCAGTAAAACCAGTCGTTACCGCATTTGATGATAGCATATGCAGTAACAATGAAAAGGCAATAATGATTAAGGCTTTCTGGAATTAGTACTAGTTATAGTCTTTAGGCGTGCCGCAAAAAGTTGATCGTTTATACGAAACTATACAGTAAAAAGGGCCCCAGATTCCGGAACTAAGAAAGATACCAACCCGCTACTGTTCAATTTCAGGCAGATCGGTGATACCAGATGTTCGAATTCAATAAAGTGTAGGTAAAGACGACGCAGATATCCTAAATTCTTGTTTCAGATATGCAAGGTATACCATTATATAATTTACGCAGCATACCTGCTAATTTTTACAGTTGCTAATATTTTTAGATAATCATACATTATATGCAACAACATTATTACCTGTCGAAGGGCGGGATTTATGCTAGTTTTAGTTGAAAATACAATATGAAGCCTATTTCTAATCGATATGTTTTCAATTTATAGTTTAACTTCTCTTAGATGGACTGCCAACCAATACTGATAGGCCTCGTCTGCCTGAGTATTAAATTTGTAGGCACCAATAAAGTTTCTTTCAGCAGATGAAGCTTACTTCCTGTGTCTGGCATGCTTGTTCGCATTCCACAACCATACATTTATCATAAAGTGTTGTTAGATAACAAACCTGAACTAGATGTCTTATATGAAACTAAACGATAGCAGTATTTCGATAATACCAGTGTAGATGAAGATATTTCCTCCAATATAAAATTAGTACTTTTTTCAGGTCAATTTTCACAAATTGTGTTACTATGCGAACGTAGAACTTACCAACGACATTTCTTTAAACGATCGTGATATTACTGCCGAGATTTCGGTATTTGTATTTTAAATTATTATTATACAATGTATACACAAACCAGCTGTTTGATAACACTTAACTTATTTTAAACTACAAACTTCAAAATAAATCATAGTTTTGGGGTTAGATTTTTTGCTGTGAGCAAGGATATTTATTAATTAATTTACAAACGAAAACTAACTGGTTAAAACAGAAAATAATAAACCAGAAACATTTAATCGTGAATATCTAAAACGAATAAAATCAAACGAACCAGGTGACTCCACTGGAATTTTTGACCAGACTCACCAATACATAACTTACATATGTCAATATCGGTGCGGTGTAATTAACTGTCTGCTATTATAGAAGACTATTTAAATCAAAGTTTCGAGCTAGGTATAAACATCACTTCAATTATACATTTATCAGTATAAATTAAGCATTGTGTAACGTAGAAAAGACAAATCATTACACAATGCTTAAACGGCTGTCTAAATGACAGCAACTGAGATGGCTAAATTCTCAGTGATCAGTTGTTTACAAAAAACCCGATCAAATTGACATCAAAACCTTGGACTTGCTACACCAATTCAGTATCGAAAATTTCTTTTCTAATTCACGGGTAATTTCCTTTATTTTAGAGGCCACTAGATAGCTCATTCTCGATGCTGATTGAAACTGTTAGTTACAAATTTAATTCTATAAAATATTGAAAAAACCAGAGCGCAATTAATACAACCTACGTAGCCAGAGCTAAATACACCATATTGCTACAATAAGGATTACTCATCAGTAAGACTTCTTTGGCAGCCATAACTTATCTTTTACGCATGGCTCGCTAGATTTCAAACAACCGATAAGAGCGAGCTCAAGAGTTACCGACAAAATTAATCATGGTTCTCTATTGAAAATGCTTATCTCAAAATTATCGTATTTTCATATAAGTATCTCCTATTGCTTAATTGTACGATGCAGTATGATTGAGTGGTTATTATCGCGCAGTCATCTTTGGCTCAACGACGACCAATAATCTACTGGACTTACGCCTGTAGCTACGATAGCCGGATGAGATAGCGCTCCAACCCAAAAAGTTTATGACTTAGTCAGCACACACCATAAATGTACTAAAATCTGTATAAATTATACATTTGTCCGCCGAAAACAGAGAGAGAGAGAGAGAGTACAATGCGTCGTGATCAATTGACCGATATCGCAAATACTAGTAATCGACTAACAGATAGCTGGGCGGCCATTACTGCGATTCCATCCAACATCTTGAGTTATTTCGGTGGCCTGAATCAGCTGATAATGACATAAACCAAATCAAGCAATTACATAAATTAACAAAGCTGTCCAGTCGCAGGCAGCTAAAGTGTGTCATCTCCAGTCTACGCACCATAAAGCATTAACAACTGTACGATTGATACGAAAACCTTGGTGCTCAGTATAATAGAGGGACCGTTCTAAAGTGGTCTGCACAGTTTCAACAAACTAGCAGCTGCAAAGCTAATAAATCTGGAAATCTGAACAGAAGCCGATTCAACCTGCGTCGTCAGGTCTCCTGAATAGACGAAGTCTTTTATGACTGGCAGTAGAACGACGCCGGACCTAAATTAACCATAGCAACCGTTTTTTATGCGTTTAGCTTCAGACCCTAATAGGTAAACACTTTGCGAACACATTTATTGATACTCTAATACTCGTTTACTTTTCTTGTCTTCAGAACATCATCGTCAGTGTATTCGAGATAAAACCCGGATAACCGTCACCTATCTCCATTACCGGCAATGCTTCGGAGACCTCAGCGAAGACTATCGACGATATCATTAGACAAGTTTGTAGCAAGGGTACATCTTTTTCGAACGTACGAATAAATAATCAAATATTCAATTACTTAAGTGTGAATAAATGTCGATATAACATAACAGGCTTCCAGCAATGAAACAATTTTGGCCCAAATGCGTTCCGTAGCATTAATCGTCATAAAAGCGGCTGAGTAGTAAAGGGAAGCAACAATAGTGAACCGCTGATGCCGGTGGCGCAAATCAAGAATTCAGTGCTGTATGAGTTTGGCCAGCGAATCCCATTAGCGGTGGAAGCGCTACCTAAGTTGGCCTAGTTCGTTTATCTCACTCTTCACGAATTCTTCTAATGATAATTGTAATGACTGCTTTTGACGCAGCACAAAGAAAACAGGTACCACAATATTTTAAATTAAGATTTCGATTTCTAAATAAAAAACAATCGCATTATATATTAAAATTTTCAGTATCGTGTAGTTCAGTAAACGCAAGTCATCCAGTAGACCGGTTTCTTAATCATTGGGAACTCTTCAAGTACTGTCCAAAAATTGTCGCAGACAGGTGTCGAATCTGGAGGCACGTCTGCTTCGGTGTCTGTGACTAACCACATAGCAACCTGTCACACACTAAGCAGAATTCTCCATTACATACTGTCTAATATTTTTGGTTATCCTATCCTTCAGGTGGAACCTATAGGGAATCTCTTTTGAATCCAAGTTTCAATTATTCAGTCCAAATCTTTCATTATAAAACAAATGATCGTTTAATACATATCACAGTAATTTTCACAATAGCATCGGAGCAGAACTTTTCCATTATTTTTGGATAGATTCAAATTTGCAGACTGTGGTAATTAGTTTGTGCAGATCCTTCTGGATCTCAATTCCGTCGAAGAGAGGCCACCGAATACAGTGGCTTCTCCATACCTTATAGGATCCAACATTAATTACATAATGAGTACATAGAAATGTAAATTGACGTCTGACATATATTTCAAATTTGTCAACTTTCGAAAATGCATGTCAATATTCAAGTAAATGAGAAAGAAACTTTAAAGAGCTACAACTCACGCATACATGAATTATCAATAATACTATATATACGCGTATTAAATACAAAATTAGAACAAACATTAACAGAACTCAGGAAAACAAGACACTGAAATAAATACAGATAGACACGTTCTGAAGGATTATTTCAATTTTTATAATTGTGTCTACTGCTTCTTTCTTACAGTCACAGAGTGATGTTCTTTTATAAAACTACGGGAAAATAAGTGTCTAAACGTAGAAAGTCCTGAGCTGAGGAGCTCTAAAGAAACAATCTTGGTTGAGAATATCAAACAACCGGTCGAAATTAAATACAGCAAGTAGTTATTTGGACATTACATGTACAAAATGGCTAGCCAATGGAACAAACAAAATTTGATTTAATAATAAAAACATATTTTCATGGCCGATTTACTGTTTAAAACATACACTGTTTCCATAATAAATAATCGAAGCCAACATGCCGCAGTAAATTTACTTTTCGTGTCTTTATACAACAAATTTGCCTGTCTATCTCAGAAACTTTTGTACAAATTAAATTTATAAAAAAGAATATAAATATTGTATTTACCTTCCAATCCCGATAGTTACTCGCCGGTTCAAAATTTATCAAAATTGAGACAGAACAATGAAGCTCTGGAAATTCAACAGCAGTGATGGGACTAAATCTATTGTCACGTGTTGCACTACAAATTAATTCAGGAAACTACCTGCTTAGAGCATACTCATACAAGCCTTCGTGAAGTCGCATAGCAGTAAATGTGCCAATGCAACCACGAAGTTTTTTATATTTACCGAAATTCCAAGTAACAAATAAGGGGCTGAAAGTTAAAATCCAGAATTACTATGAAAGATTAGGGATATTTGGCGGAGCTTTAGGAGTACCAAGCTTATGAATATGATGATGTAAAACGTCGAAACAATAAATGCACATATCTTTACAAATAACGCGTCCATTGCGTGAATGGTCTGACCATTCATAGTCTAAACATGACGCTTGATTATTTTCAAAGCGGCGCCGCTTGTCTCCGAAACAAGACGCGCCAACCTGGAGATTTTTACGAGACATATTACTATCCTGCGGCTTTAAAGGCTCTGCTGCCTATCACAATTTAAGCCTAAGTCATATTAAATAATGGTCGATAAACAATTTCCAAATTTGAGATTGGAAACATTTAAAAAAATTATTAATTAATTTTTATTCGTTTGCAAGAATAAAGTGTTGCTAAAAGGTTTAGGGCTTAATAAAATTCAGCCAGAAGTTTAAAATACGCCATATTTATTAATTAATAATTTATTTATAAAAGGGTCTTGTAACGACTCAAAACAGTTCGCCGATGTATATTGTAAATAAAATTCAATTAATTTAATACGGAACTAAT
>JAQBSW010005494.1:0-56969 GCA_029291075.1 Eudiplozoon nipponicum
TTGCATCCAATCGAATTCACTTGCGCGTACACGCCAATATCCACCTTTCCTGCGTTCGCCCTTCTTATGTCGAACATTCTCGAAATGCCTGTTAAAGGACAACGTGTGTCTTATGGAGTTCTTCAGCAGACAAAATGAAAACAAATACAAAATATCCATTAAATAATGCGAAAATATACATAAAAAGCTACATTTGCTTAATTTTCTAAGTGTGTGTATATACACGCGTAAATTCATGGATGGCAGAGTTTAAACCTGACTGACCATTGAATCTTAATCCTAAAGTGTATACATTTTCCAGTTAAAAATAAGTAATCTATAGTATAGAATAGGCAATTCTTTCAGTAGACCGGTTGCATCCTTATTTCTAAATCAGTATGTGGATTAAAAACATTCATTTCAACTTCATTGATCAATAAATTACGCAAGTAGATGAAGTGAATGTGGGAGGTTTGTTAGGATGTCACCTAGCTCATGCATTCGTATTCTATCAGGATAAATCCGGGCTACTAAAATAATGCCATATATATAATAGATGATACTTTCATAATCAAAAAAGGAGATGTCGATACATATTATATGCTTAAATATGTTAACATTCAGTCTACTTGCGAGTACGAAAGCCCTCAGTCTAAAACATTGACTTTTCTTTACGAATAGCTATCAAGACAGGAAGATGGCAATCTAAAAGGTATATATATATATATATATATATATATATATATATATATATATATATATATATATATATATATATATATATTATATATATATAATGGGAATAGTGCTTGCATCAATAGCGGAAACTTGATTTTAGAACTGATATCACTGCCCGCGTCTGCAAAATTTAAGATTTTCGGATGATGCGTACCCTTTAAAATGTATTTTGACACATAAGCTCTTCTGGTCAGCTACGATTGAATTGCATTTTTGTCGTTGTCCACGTTTTATTTTTGATTCAACAAAATTTTTGAGGTTACTCGTGCCAAGAAAATTTCTCCTTCCGATATATATATATATATATATATATATATAAATCCTCTAGCCATACACCGTTTGTCGCACCTAAGCTTAATTCTTTAACTGAACAACGAAAAGCACAGAAACTACTAGAAAGTGATATGCAAAGCCAAAGAGATGAGCAACAGCAACAACATGATCATAGAATACAAGATCAAAGAGAACAAGAACAGCACCAGTATCAAAATGAAGAACATCAACAGAACCAAATAATAAAAAATCAAGAATGTAGTCAATATGCTGATATGGTGCACATTGAACCAGAAGCAACATTCTCGCCTCCTGGGGAGGTAAATAATTTTCCATATGGTCTTTTGATTTGAAATCTAATTGGCTGTAAAATATTTTGTGTGGAAAATCTGTGATGAATTTATGCATATAAATAGAATTCAGGATAAATATGCTGCATGCGACAATGCTTTATTTCAGAACCGCATCACTGGGTCTCCAGGCCTTCTGTTTTTATTGCGCTTTGCTTCTTTTTTGTCCGTTTAATGTCATTCTCTGAATATGAATATTGAAGGTTTAAATGCATCAACATAGACACCAGACACGGTAGACTTGCTTCGCTGCCTAAATGGTTAAACCAACTTGTGTTGACATTTATATCAAACTTGTGGACTCAAATTGAAGAAATGTGCCGGATTTGTTGTGGTTGGAGAAAAAGTTTAAATCAATCAAAATAGTTCAAGTCTGAGGTTCAGTGTTCAATTTTGTCATTGACAATATAAGGGCTATAGAATAAGATTAACTATCGAGAGAAAGGAAGAGAGAAGCAGTTAAGGCAGGTATTTAGCGGAGATTCAAGCGGCAGTGGCTATGGAGAAAAGGTAAAATTATATGTGTGTATCTGCCATTTGTAGTTGCCTGGCAAACATGTTACTTGTCTGGAAATGTCGGTTCCATGTCAAATAAAATATATGCGTATAGCTGCAATTTCTTTCCAGATTGGTAAACAAATTCACAATATATTCGAATCTATGCAACTAAGAGTTAACAAAATTGATCAATCCTTTGTTTTGTATAAATGTATCCAGATTGCAATTATTGCTATATGATCAGTTTTGTTAAGAAGATATTTCTTTTTCTTCTTGATAATTCAATTATACCACTGGATTATACTTCACCCCAATTTCGCCTACAGTATCTTCCGCAAATCAAGAGTATTCAAAAATGTATCAGGTAAGTTATACCATTTTATGTTTTCTCCAAACGTTAATTGGCTATCACTTTCTTTTATTTTAATAACAATTTTAAATGGGAGTGTTGCTCGTCGCTTAATGGCAATTCGGGATTTTTCCACAATTGTACGCATTGTACTTAGACGTAAAGTGGTTTATCGTCGAGGTTTCTACTGGATTCACCTAAATTAATCGTCCACATGACGCTTCATTTGCCGTATTTCCTTTTCTAAGAAACTAAAAACTCTGTTGATATGCGTTTCCTGAAAATTAATTAGAATCTTTATGAAGTATGACATTTCTCAGTTAGGAACGATGCTTAGAAAAATGTTCTGTATCACCTGCTTCTTGCGTCTTCTTCCCTTTTTATTTCTTTAATAATAAAAATATGCCTGACGTGTGCAAATAGGAAATAAAATTTATCATTTTAGTTTCACTTGAATGAGTGATACACGTGTTGCTAATTATAGGTAACTGATTAGTTCTCAGTCTTAAGCAAACGCCCACACACATGCACACACATGGACGTGGCATTCGCTTATCTAGCGAATCTTCAGATGTTACTAAATCGCTGTAATTTCAATGAGATGAGTTTACACGTACAGTAATTGATTACTCCTCCATCAAATACACATGTATGGCATCCGTTTATCTAGTGAGTCGTCAGTATTTGTCATTAAATCACTATAATTTCATTTCGATTTGTGTACACAGGCGGACACATACAAAAACCAATTTGACATACACTTGCCTAGTGAAAACCAGTTAGGCTTAAGACATCTAACAATAAGTATAAATGGGACAATTTAAACTAAATTTTCCACTTGACATATTGATTGTCAAGTGGTCGGTAAAACTGTTCCTTCAAATGTATCTAAATACACTGTTAACCTTATTTATTGTGAATCCATTCCTGAATTGCCACGAAGTGTGATTCTCTGGTGAGTACATGTAATATGATACCAGATTATTCGCACCTTATTTAATTATGAATTTGTTATAAAACATCAGACATTTTAACTATTGTGAACGTTTTTCACATTTGTTCTTGCAGATCTATGCAGAAAGGAGGTTTTGCATTGACTAAAATTGCAAGGAATGTGTGGCTGGGATGAGACCAAATACAATTTCAGAAGCAATTTCCCTACCTCATACTGAGGTAAATAATTTTTTGACAGTGATGCGGAATAATCATTGCTATAAATCTTTTATTTGCTCCAAATTGTGTGAGCTAAACTCCATGTATTTGACAAATCTCAAACAATATCATGTAAGTAGTAATCGTGCTCCATTTCGTATATAAATTGAAACATGATTACTGTTGGTTTCACCGATATTGGTTGCGTCGTTTTAGGAATAAACTAAATTATGAATTGTTTTGCGTGCAAGCATCGGAAATATTTCACTAAAAACAATCTCTGTTGGTTGTTGAGACCGTTCACTTTGATCACTTTACCTCTGATTTGTAGGAAGTAACTTCTAAAATATTTTAACAGGTTCGTGATTTTGTTTAAATGAGTTAAAGTAATTCGATGTTTTCCTTAAACAATATTTGACGATTTAATTCGTTTTGGAAGACCATAATAATTATTTCTTTCCCAGATTTCACGCGACGGCCAAAATCTCTCGATGAGAATTTATGTTTCGAAACTGAACGCAAAACTTACAGGTGGTTGAACAATTCATATTTATACTTTCTTTGTGCAAATTTCGCAATGTTTTTCTTCTTTTTTCTCTTCATTTAGGACTGGTTTATGTCTGAATTCCAAAATTCTACAGATGATCAAATCAATTCAGCAGAACGTTTGTAGGATTCTCTGTATAGAACAGAAGGAACGGAAGGCTTTGCCCTTTTAACGGAAGCTGAATTGCCATATTTCAACGAAGAAGAACAAAATAAGCAGAACTGCCAAGAAGACGAGGAGCTATCGAAAATACTAGACTTCATTTGCGAATATACTATGTGAACTAGCATTTCTTGCACATTATCTAACATTTAGTTAACTGAAAAACTTTTCCGTTGAAAGCATTTTCGTCTACATTTTGTTGCTGCGAATATTAACGTGTGCATGCTATCCGGCATTACTATATTTTCGGTCAAAGCTGGATTTATCAAATATTTCGCCTATAACTGTTTATGTACATATGTATATATTTTTATTCTTTCTGTTCTCTATGTCAATTTTATTTATGATTCTTTAATAGACTTTATAAAAAATGGCAATGAGAATATCGTTTCAAATACTTTTATCAAATATTTTTTATAAATTGTTTTATAAAAAAAATGAGTTAATTTCAGCTTTCTAAAATCGATGGTTACGCCTCGTTTTGGGTATTTTGATGTCGCCCGAAATACTAAAGGAAGAAATCTTGGTGGGGACTTCACCATATTCGACACATATTTCTCAAAGTCCCGATTCATTTGTTATCTTAATTTTGTCAATCCATTAAGCTTGCTTTGTACATTTAGGAGAATATTATTTGTTTTGAAGGTATATTCACCACTCATTTAAATAAGTGTTGACATTCATTTGAAATCAACAATCCTGATCCTCAAGGAATTTGTTGATGTACGGTGAAACTAGTTATTAGCGGCCGCCATTACCTAACAAAATAGTTACTCAAAAGCGCTCTTATGGAAAGTAAGCTTGTTCAATTTCCCAATATTTGGGGATTGATAGCATGAGTTCGTCTATACATTACGGTTTAACGGTAATTGATTTCATTATTTATGTGAAAGAACGCTTGCTCTGTTGAGGTTTACTTATATTTACTTGAGGGCTCAAAATTTTTAGCTTCGAAGATGTGTATGATAAGATCATGCGTATGTGCATCATAAAAGTCTTTAATGGATAAATTTTTGCGGAATGTGCATAACTGCCAGTTGTTAGTAAATACGTTCTCTGGTGGCACCGGACTATTCGATGTCTGCATGTACTATAAGATGCATTAGCCATTCTGCAATCCTACGACGTTGGAGTCTCTTTTTCTCTCCTTTGAGCACTGATTTGAAATTATGTAAGTGGAGTAAATTGTTGGTACACATACGTCCTGTCGACTCAAGTCAGACATGTATAAGCTTATCGAACGTCGCTTAAAAACCATCCGAATGTATCAAGACCTTATAAAAGATGACTTTTCTAAGATAACCAATGTCGATCTGAATAATTTTCTGCTGTGAAGCGTGTTTTCGCAAGGTACCAACATAGAACGAGTTTGACGGTTGATTTCAACACTTTGGCACGCGGCACTCTCCGATACCTGTCGTCTAGATTTCATCTTAGGGGAACATCGACAGGGTGGTGCTGTGGTTAGAGAACTAGACTCCGAAACAGACTTGTCCACGGCAAATTCTGGATTGTATGTGACGGGTTCCCGATATGCACAAAATTGGTCTTCTCTATGAATTGCCTTTTCTACTCTATACAATACTTAGTTTATATTAACAAATTTATGTAAACAATGAGTCAGGTGTTTATTTCACGATCGCGACATTGATTAAAGTAATCAACAAGAATGATCGGTTATAATTTGGCAACCGTTGGCGCAATCTGTTATAATCAGCTTTAGTTGAATCAGGTAAGTGATAATATTCTTTATTTTTAGAGAATGTTCAAATTCGCTCTGTCGCTTTGTAATTATCAGCAGTCGAAGAACAAGTTGGTTTGCAGTAAAATGTCAGTTATTGAACGCGAGAGGAATAACGGAGTGTATTAAATTCAGCGTCATTTGAATCAGGTTACTGAATTTAGTCATTTTTTATGGAATGCTCAAAGTGGCTTAGGCAAATGGATGCGCCTTTGTACACCAGCAAAGCCTGTTATTCAAAACACAATTTAAATAATATAATTGATGAAATACCTCATTTTTAGAGAAATGAAGCTTGCACTCCAACGCGTTCAATTTAGGAGCTGGCGAATGCACTAATTTCTTCTCTACGAAAGCCTCAGAGATGTGCCATTGTGCACTGGCTTAGCCTGATGTTCTCATAACTATTTGAATCAGGTAATTGTTGGTCATTCTAGTTATTAGAATAATGAGGCTGGAGCTCCAGCGCGGTCTTTTTCTCAGCCGTCGAATCCGAAATTTTATTTCAATAAATTTTGAGTGATGTGCCGCTTTCGTCATGGCACGACCTTTTATTCTCAACATTTCTTGAATCTGGCAATTGTTGGTCTTTCAAGATATTAAGCGAATGACGGTGTGGCTCCAAGGCGATCTGTTTCTCAACTGCTAAATTTACGAGTTTACTTCTATTAAATTGTCAGAATTGCGCGTCTTGTGTACTGGAGCCACCTAATATCAGAAACAGTTTCAAATATTTAGATAAATTGCGCTATGGCAAAAAGCGTTTTATTTCTGTTAAATTAACTGTGATGTGCCATTTGTGTACTGGAGCAACCTGTTATTCTCAACTTTATTTTAATCAGGTAATTTTGATCCTTCGTATTTTAAAGAAATAACGCTGGGGCTCGAACGCCGTCTATTCCTCAACTGTCGAATGCACCATTTTATTGCAGTAATTTGTAAACACGTGTCGCATTATTCCATGCATTATTAGCATGAGTTGATTTTGTTCATGCTTTTTAGAGAAGCGACGTTGGTTTTCAAGCGCGTTTAATTTTTCAGCTTTCGAATCTACAATTTTGTGTCTTATTTGCGCGGCCTGTCATCCTCAACATTATTAGAATCGGGTAATCTTTAGTCCATATTGTTTTGTAAAAAATGACTTTGGGGCTCCAACGCGGTATTTTTCACACTTGGTGCAGCCATTACCATATATTTATTTCTTCTAAATTGTCAGGGATGGGACAGTTGTGCACTGGCGCAGCCTATCTCTTTCAGCAGTATTTGGATCAGGTAATCATTCGGCCTTCTAGTTCTTGAGGAAAAATACAATAATTGATTGCGCGGATGGTGGTAACAATTCTTTAAATCAAGTCGTCGGACAACATAACAAAACTACCGTCAGTCAGGTATAATGTATGCAAGACTACTAGACGTGATAGCCGCATAACTAATTTTGCTTTCCATATATATGCAATGCGGTTTGATCCGCGATAGTCAGTTTGCTATCGTACTCTGATGAAGATCATGGAAGGTCGAAACGCGTCATTGCTTTGCGACTGGTGGTAGTTCTGTTATGTTGTTCGCCAACTGGTTAAATACAATGGGATTGGTGTTTACTTCAAGCTCGCAAATCCATGATCATCATCAGAGTGCGACCGAAAACTTGCCAGCTTGGATCAAACCACAATGAATATATTTTAAAATCAAAATTCGATATGAGGTTCTCACTTATTGTAGTCTCGCATACATTGTACTTGACTTGAAATATCGGCTGCACAATTTCTATGCATTCACTAACATTCAACTTTGGCCGCTCTCGCCACAAATATATAGGTAATACTGTTAGACAATCAATGATCACGCGGGTGGTGTTAACAATAATTTAAATTAATTAGATATATTTAAATCTTTTTGCGTGCTTGAAGTAAACTCCATACCCATCGTTTGTAACTATTCGTTGAAAAAAAGCAATTCTAACATCAGTCACACATAGTGACGCCTTTAGTCCTTCCATGATCATCATCGGAATACGACGACAACTGACTAGCGATCATGAGACTACAAAGCCTTTATGTGGATAGCGAAATTATAAATCGATCTCTCACCTTTATTATTCTCGCAATTTCTATGCAGTCACGAACATTAACATTTTGCAGATTTCGCCATATATATACATATATATATAAGTAATACAATTAAACAGTTAATGATTACGCGGGTGGTGGTAACAATTCTTTAAATCAAGTTTACGAGCTTGAAGTAAACACCAATTTCATTGTATTTAAACAGTCGTCGAATAACATAGCAAAACTACAGTCAGTCACACGTACTGACTCTTTGCGACCTTCCATGATCATCTAAATCTGACAGCAAAATATATATTAGGTCTGTGCTCTCACCTCCCTAGCATGCGTTAGGTTAGCTCTTTGGTTCGAGCATCAATTTCCATTCCATTATCTTTAAGTTATATACTGTTAATTTTCAAGGGCGACGGGAATTATAATTTTATTAACATGCACACACACTATATATATATATATATATATATATATATATATATATATATATATATATATTCGTAGACTGGATAAATGCAGTGTCCAGTCTCCACTGCATAAAGGGCAAGACAAGAACTAGTAGTATTTCCATGCTTACATGCAATTCTATATTCTCTTTTTACTTTGATTGAGCACATAATTGCACCAGCATGTATGGGAGAGCTTCCTTTGCATTGGATTTTTGCATCCATAATAATCCTAGTTTTAATATTTTTCTTCCATACCATAGAATTAACATACATAAATCCTGACCGTCAAACTTGCTTGTATAATAAATAATCTATAATTAAGTAGTTGGCTCTATTTTTAATGCCAAATGAAGTTGAACATTATTTACACAAAATTGATTCCAACAGTTAACAAATTACAGCGGGGTTAACATTATCGGTTTCTTTATTTTTATTTTAAAAAATTTAATTTTTCATTGACACTAATATCAATTTTAAATTGAGCCTATTCACGGCGACTCGATATTTCTTGCACATTTATTATTCAAATATTTATTTCTTAAACTATGTCATTTACGATTTTTCCTTACAGTAATGTTCCATCGCTGGTTGAATCAACAAAAATTTCTCCATCAACCTACGGCCGACTGATCCTCGTACTCAGACTTATATAACGCCTAATTAATGAGGCTTTGTCTAGCCGCAGAAGTTGATCAATAGGGGAACGAGATGTGTGAAATTTTCAGAGTAAGCGAAAATAATTTTATCAAATATTGGGCTTGATCCTTTATATCATTTAACAGTTACACTTAATCTTTTTTATGTGTTTAATAGATTGACTTCGGTAAACATTTAAGTAGTAATTTGTTCCTCCAAATATATGCTATGAATTATCAACTTCTATATTATACCTCTTCGCGATCACTTAGATTGTCTCTCTCTCCACTCTCATTCAAAATGCCTTCGTTATTTCCACGCATTTGTTGATCTATAAGACCACATTATTTATTATCACTTTATAAACCAACAACACGGCCTAACTTGGCCAACTATTTGTAATAAAATCATCCAAACAATCATTGATTACTCGGGAGGTGGTAACAATTATTTTAGTTTAGTTCACAAGCTTGATTTTCAAAAAAAGTCATTCATCGAGTAACATGTTTGTGTAAGTTTATAGTTTAAAATGTAAGTTTAAAAATGCATTAGAATGATTGGTATCGGGAACAAGAAACTTAACAATATATTGACGCATCGACATTTTTCTTTATGATCATATATTTGTTTACGTGTTTATCTATATTAGTATATACCTGTGTTTATATGCATAGTGATGTTTATATAGGGTATGTATCGATTAGAATAGGACATAAGTTAACAGTAGTCTTATTATTAACTATTTTATTAAACTGATTCAATTGGATTTATAACTGAATTCACTCTGTATTCGCAGTAGACTGACGCAGTTCGATATGCATCTGTTACTTACATATTTGAATTTGTGCATATATATCCATTTATTTCTTTATTTGATGTATATGTATGTGCATGCTTATTAATGCATTTATTAAATAATATTATTACTTAAATGTTTATAAATATAGATGTGCGTAAATGGCAATCTTTACATGCACACAACTGCTGAGATTTTTGTCAGCATAATTTGGACAAAATTGCGAAACCTCAGATGTCGTGTCTGGATATGCAGACACGTCATCATCAGGCCGCTGAGTGAACTTCAATAAAAGTGAAAAATTCTGTAAATCATTCAATGAAGAAGTAGGGAGTTGACGTCGTTTAAGCCCCTGTGCTTTTCAAAACTTGCATCATAAATTACCGGTCGCTGCAGTTGATTTGCGAAATGGAAAAAATGTAAATTGGTTTTTTTTTAAATTTTACATGAACTTGTTTTGTAAGAAATTTTTGCTTCAACAAACAAAGTATTTCAGAATTTAAATTACTACTTTTAACAAGCATAAGCAACAATGCTTTAGATCTCGTGGAGACAGGATTAGCCAAATTTTCAGCCTCATCCAATCCATAAACTACAAGTGTATTAAATGTTGATATGCATTGCACAGGGCTGTCCTTTTTTTGGTATAATTCCTCCAATTTCTTGTGCGAGAATAAAGAAAGCACCCATAGTTCAGTAAAATCATGAATCCTTTAAATTTCCATGTGCATAGATTTAATTTCTCTTTGATGGATTCTCAGTTGTCCTTTCATTCTGAAGCCGTTCTACATCTGCTTGTCCGAAAATGACGTTGGACCCAGATTTACCGCATTTTCGGGATTTCATTTCCAGTCCAATCTTCAGGATTGACACCATATTCACAGGAAAAAAATCAACTTGTGGCAATTTTGGTATCCTCATTCAAGACAGATCTATTGGTATTTCATTCCTCCATTTTCTTGTGTGGGAATATTGAAAGCACTCGTAGTTCGGTAAAATCCTGAATCCTTTAAATTTCCAGGTGCACAGATTTTATTTCTCTTTGATGGATTTGAACATTATCTTTTTCTGTAGCTACACTCACAAACACATAAGTAAAACAATTAAACAATAATTTATTGCACGGGAGGGGGTAACAATTTTACAAGTCAAGATTACGAACTTAAAGTAAACACCCATCCCGTTTTATTTCACCTGTCGTCGAACATCATAACAAAACTAACGTCAGTCACACGTATTGATACATTCCGACCTTCCATTATCATTATCAGATTACGATCGCAAACTAACTCACAAGGATAAAACCGAAATTTATATTTATGAAAAGAAAAATTAGATATGGAGCTCTCACTTCTAATTGTCTCGTGTAAATTGAACTTGACTGAAAATAGTAGCTGCACCGTTTCAATGCAATCGCGAACATTAATGTTTTCAACCATCGCCATAAATATTTGTGAAATAAATTTAAACAATCATTAGTTGTGTTTTATCCGTCATCGAACGACCTACCAAACCTACCGTCAGTCACAGGTACTAACGCGTATCGAACTGCCATAATCATCAGCAGATTACGACAGAAAACTGACTAGCAAGGATCAAATTGCCATACATATTTTTAAAAGGAAATTTAGATATGCGGCTCTCACTTCCAGTATTTAACTGGAAATGTTGACTGCACAATATCTATGCAGTCAAGAACATTATCTTTCCGCAGCTTGCCCCATACACCCATATGTTATACAAATAAACAATCAGTAATTGCGCGAGTGGGTTTCGCGATTTTGCAATTCAAGATTGCGAACTTGAAGTAAATATTCATCCCATTATATAAAAATATTCGTCAACATCATAAAAAACTACCGTCAGTCACATGTACTGACACATTTTGACCTGCCATGATCATCATCAGATTAGGACCGCAAACTGACTAGCGAAAATCAAACCAAAATGCATTTTTATGAAATGCAAAAATGGATATACGGCTCTAAAATGTAGTGCTCTCGCATAAATTAATCATGCCTGGAAATGGTGGCTGAACAATTTCTAAGCTATCACGAAAATTTACATTTTACAGCTTTTGCCAAAAATACAATTAAACAATAGTGATTTAAACTCAATATTTTGCAGTGTGTAAACATTCAGATTATCAATGCGCGTTTTGCGTACATAGTTGTGTGTACCTCACACCATTGTATACATTAGAGTTCCCGGCTTTAAATAAAATACAGTATATGATAATCAAGGTTTTAGTTTTAGCATTTTTTTAAAATTTTGATTACCGTGACATAGTAGCAATACCGTTATAACAAATAACAAAAGGTTCGATACTGTCTCTCTCCCTAAAATATTCTGCATACGAGATGAGATGAGGTATAGGTGAGGTAATGATTGGTCTACTAATTATAACAAGTTATATATTGAGTTTAGTTACTGAGACAAATCCTATGATTAAAATAGTGTTGAGTCAAATATATATAAATAGAATGGTTTTGGAACGAGGTTACCACATTTGCTTAAATCTGCTATTGTGATCAGTGTTGTGTTGCCTGATGATGGTGCTGGAAAGTAGGCACCGAAACGTCGCCAGTAAACAAAGATGTGATAGAACCGCATTTCCAATTGAAGTAAAAATGAGTCAACCCGATCAAAGACAAAACAAAATTGGAAATAGTGACAAATCGGATCTTTGTGTAACTGCCCGTGTACAGCTACTACCCGCGTACGCAAAACGCGGCATTGATAAACAATAATTGCTTTTGCAGGTGGTGGAAAAAATTCATTGAATCAATACTACCGTAAATCACACGTACTGACGCGTTTCAACCTTTCCTTAACATCAGAGTACGACCGAAAACTGACTAGCGAGGATCAAAACGCAATTACTTTATATATATATATATATATATATATATATATATATATATATATATATATATATATTGTCTAAGGCTTTTACTGGTAATGAATTTAATATACAGACCTTCATGGAATAAGGGTGATTGGACTTACAATTAAGGTATCCCAAGTAATTATCCTATCTCAAAACAATTATTTCTAATTCCCGTGCTTTTCTATTAAAATTGCCATCCAAAAATTGTAATTCACATGATGATTCCATTTGAAGACAAAATTGAATTTCGGTCATTCGATTTGTTATATTTGGGAAATTTACCATTTCATCATCACCGTGCTCCCTGGTCATTAATATACCATCCAAGAACTGTATGCACAATTTAAAATCAGTGGAATTTTGTTCAAAAGATCATTTACGAAATAATTCATGAAAAATGTTTGCTATTTGGACATAAAAAGGTTGTCCCATTTGAGAATCTCAAATTTTTTAATAATATTGTTTCCTAAATTTAAAATAAGAGGACATAAATATACACATCATGTCCATGATATGTCCGATCGTCATTTTACTTCCTTCTAATATTAAAGTGTGATTAACTAGAAAACATCGAAATTAATCCAAGGATTTTGCTACCGGTACATTCCTGTACGTAGATACTAAATCTTAGTTTACTAATATTTCACCCACATAAATTACATATTTATCCACAATTTCAACCAACTTCTATAAATTCAACAATGTATTGTCTAAGAACTAGGAATATTTCTTATTTTATGGCACAGAAATTTATTATTATTAAACCTTTGTCAGTTTTGGACATTCACAATAATTAGTAATCGATTCCTAGGCTAATGTATTTTAACTAAACGATACACTTTGAATGCAACTGTATCTATTTGTGCGAGAGTATTATTAGGCGCCGAAACTAATCCATTACTTGCAATAATATTATTTATTAATAATTTTACTTGCCCTTTAACCTAACTGTTGGGTCTTTTGTTATAACTTAGAACCATTGAGGCAGCGTCTAACTCAAGTTTCACCTTATACTTAACTGAAAGAAGTTGCTCCGTTTTAACAAACTATGTAATTGCCTCATTTCTATTTATCTTTCATTTGGAACTGCCCAGTTTAAATCACGATTATGTATTTCAATCTGATTTCTCTTCAAATTTAGTTATGATAGATTTACTATCCGTTAAGTTACGATTAAATTATTTCCGTCTTTTTAAGGTCTATATATGCCCAAACAAGCCATTTTTCTAGTAACAAATAAGTTCAGTCGTGACCAGAAGGATAAACCAAAAACAGCATGAACGGAAAGAATAATCTCATGCACATTCGTTTCGTGCTTACTGGCGACTCATCAGTAGGAGCCGGTAGTACGCCCTTTAACCACTATATATTTGGGTCAAGAATGTGGGATAATAGGACGGTACAATCTCCTAGACGAATGTGTAAACCTGCAATAGTGAAGCTAACATCGTATAGTCTACGACAATGCGACTTCAACGCTAACTCACACTATATAATATATATACCGAGTCTGTAAAGGATACTAACACTATGGCTATTGTGTTAGTAACCGATACCAACATTATTGTACCGAAAAGGTAAATGGTACTAACACTATGGTTTCCGAGTCGGTACATGATACCAACATAATGGATATCAATTTATGCTTTATTTCACCGAAATTGAGAATTACAAGTATTTCTGAACACCTTTTGCTCCAGTAAATCCATGCACTCTGGTCATGATAGAAATCAGTTATCACATCTCGCGATAAGCATGACATCATTCTATTCAATATATAACAGTTAAATACTGTTTGTAGCGGAGAACTAATATATATATATATATATATATATATATATATATATATATATATATATATATATATATACAAGTATGTATTAGGTGTTGCGAACCTAGTAACAAATTAGTTCAGTTGTGACCAGAAGGATAAACCAAAGGCAGCATGAACGGAAAGTATAATCTCATGCACATTCGTTTCGTGCTTACTGGCGACTCATCAGTAGGAGCCGGTATTACGCCCTTTAACCACTATATATTTGGTCAAGAATGTGGGATAATAGGACGGTACAATCTCCTAGACGAATGTGTAAACCTGCAATAGTGAAGCTAACATCATCTATAGTCAACGACAATGCGACTTCAACGCTAACTCACACTATATAATATATATACCGAGTCTGTAAAGGAAACTAACACTATGGCTATTGTGTTAGTAACCGATACCAACATTATTGTACTGACAAGGTACAGTATTTAACTGTAATATATTGAATTGAATGATGTCATGCTTACCGCGAAATGTGATAACTGATATCGATCAAGGCCAGAGTGTATGGATTTACTGGAGTAACAGTTGTTCAGAAATTGTTGTAATTCTCAATTTCGGTGAACTAAAGCATAAATTGATATCCATCAGATCGGTATCATGTACAGACTTGGTAACCATAGTGTTAGTACCATGTACCCTCACTATTGCAGGTTTACACATTCGTCTAGGAGATTGTACCGTCCTATTATTCCACATTCTTTGACCAAATATATAATGGTTAAAGGGCGTAATACCGGCTCCTACTGATGAGTCGCCAGTAAGCACGAAACGAATGTGCATGAGATTATACTTTCCGTTCATGCTGCCTTTGGTTTATCCTTCTGGTCACAACTGAACTAATTTGTTACTGGGTTCGCAACACCTAATACATACTTGCATATATATTAGTTCTTCGCAACAAATAGTATTTAACTGTCATATTTCTATCTTGTTTTGCTTTCCAATTTATATATAAAGATATGTTCATTGGTAGATATTTGAGAAGACAATGCCTAAGAAATGTTTCTTGTATCTGATAAAATTTCTTTTTGCTTTTGCACACGGGAAGGGTACAATGAATTTTATTCAAGCTCGCATTTCAAAAAAAATAAACTATAATGACTGAACAATAGGCGTGCTGAAAAAACAGTTAAGCAAAACCAAATGACTTTTAGACATGTAAGTATGTATTAGGTTTTGCGAACTTAGTAACAAATTAGTTCAGTTGTGACCAGAAGAGTCTATGGTTTAACTGGAGTAACAGGTGTTCGGAAATTGTTGTAATTCTCAATTTGGGTGAACTTTAGCATAAATTTATATCCATCAGGTTGGTATCATGTACCGACTCGGAAACCATGGTGTTAGTATCCGGTACTCATCGATTTCAAAAAGGTATCAGTTACTAACACAATAGCCATAGTGTTAGTATCCTTTACAGACTCGGTATATATATTATATGGTGTGAGTTAGCATTGAAGTCATATTGTCGTTGACTTTAGATTATGTTAGCTTCACTATTACAGGTTTACACATTCGTCTAGGAGATTGTACCGTCCTATTATTCCACATTCTTCTACCAAATATAGTGGTTAAAGGGCGTAATACCGGCTCCTACTGATGAGTCGCCAGTAAGCACGAAATGAATGTGCATGAGATTATACTTTTCCGTTCATGCTGCCTTTGGTTTATCCTTCTGGTCACAACTGAACTAATTTGTTACTAGGTTCGCAAAACCTAATACATACTTGCATATATATTAGTTCTTCGCAACGAACAGTATTTAACTGTAATATATTGAATTGAATGATGTCATGCTTACCGCGAAATGTGATAACTGATATCGATGAAGGCCAGAGTCTATGGTTTAACTGGAGTAACAGGTGTTCGGAAATTGTTGTAATTCTCAATTTGGGTGAACTTTAGCATAAAATTTATATCCATCAGGTTGGTATCATGTACCGACTCGGAAACCATAGTGTTAGTATCCGGTACTCATCGATTTCAAAAAAAGGTATCAGTTATTAACACAATGGCCATAGTGTTAGTATCCTTTACAGACTCGGTATATATATTATATAGTGTGAGTTAGCATTGAAGTCGTATTGTTGCTGACTTCAGATTATGTTAGCTTCACTATTACAGGTTTACACATTCGTCATATAGTGTGAGTTAGCATTGAAGTCGTATTGTCGTTGATTTCAGATAATGTTAACTTCACTATTACAGGTTTACACATTCGTCTAGGAGATTGTACCGTCCTATTATTCCACATTCTTCTGCCAAATATATAGTGGTTAAAGGGCGCAATACTAGTTCCTATTTATGAGTCGCCAGTAAGCACGAAACGAATGTGCATGAGATTATACTTTCCGTTCATGCTGCCTTTGGTTTATCCTTCTGGTCACAACAGAACTAATTTGTTACTAGGTTCGCAAAACCTAATACATACTTGCATATATTAGCTCTTCGCAACAAACAGTATTTGACTTTTAGACATGACAAATAATAAGGAACCGTTGTAGTTAATCTCATTCCTGATATTAGATCCATGAACTTAATCATGAATCGTCATTCAGAATTTAGAAGAAAGATGGTAAATGGAATGACGACTCAGTAACTATTGAAGCGAGTATCAATGTTATTCTTAGAACGATAAAAACACGGGATACCTACAATGGCTTAATCTAAAAACAAATAAAAAATACGGTTAATACGACTAAAATATCATTGATTGAGCAGATGATTTTAAGAATTATTTAAAGTAAGATTGCGAGCCTCAAGTGAACATCAATCCCGTTGTATGTCGCCAGTCATAGACTGACTGTAGGTTTGCTATATTGTTCTTTGAATAGTAAAATACAATGGGATTGGTATTTACTTCAAGTATGCAAACTTGATTTAACATATGAGAAATATGAAAGAAATCTAAAAAACAAATCCGATCGGAACAAACCTTCCAGGACTTCATGACACTCAAATATTTCGTAATGCTATAAACTACTTAGGAAATTTTCTGATGCGGATTAATATGTCAATGATCAACACAAAATAATAAAAGCAAGCAAAATAATTTGGACAAATACTGCAATCAATAATAAATTTTTAAACCTCAGAATCCATCAACAATTTTTCTGAGCGACTAGACGAACTACAATGGAAAGCATCTTTGACAACAGCGTAGGCCTCATAGACGTTTTAACATGGTTCAGTAGCAATTTACTAACTGAAGGACTTACTGGATTCCGTAGAAGAAATGCCTTCTATTTAAATCTCCTTCAAAATTTACAAATGTAGTTTTTAGGTTTTCAATTGTAGCTCACATTTGATAAACGATAAGGCAAAAATTTAATGCAGCAGTAATATATTTTGTTAGCTAAATTCTAGTGAATTCATGCTTAGCCCAAAGTTAATTTGAATTCAATTGAAAGATTTCCAAGGAAGATTGAGGAATTGAGAATTTTCTGTGATTTCTTATAAAAATATTGATCACATAGGAGTTTTAATATGGAGAAGTAATTTACAAAATTTTAGGAAAATGGAAAAGAAAATGAAAATTCTGCATAATTTATTTTTAATTGCTAATTAAATGTACTTTTGCTTGCTGACAACATATATTTTGGTAAGTATCAACGAAATCAATGAAATCGATTATACGGAGAGTCAATAAATTCACCCTTAAATATGTAACCAAACTATTTCAAATTGGAAATGCAACAGTAGGAATAGCCTGCATATACTAGTAAATCTCTAAAACAAAGCAGTACGATATATCGAAGGCAAGTGTAATACAAACTTAGAAATATTCACTCGTCAGACAATTGATGTCAAATGTAAGCGTAATCAAATTTCCTTGTGCTTATAATCGGTTTAACTGTCCTAAAATATAAAAAACAATCTTCTACTATCAAAAACATATCAACTGTCCTTTTATTACCTAAACTAACGATACTTTGAGCATTATTATCAGCAATAGCCTAAATAAGCACCCGTGTACTTAAAAAGTAAATTTTGCTTCGTATTAAATGAAGGGAACACGCCCCAGCTAGCAGGATAAATCAAAGCATCCCACTGATGCGTACTATTTTATGCCTATTTTCAATTCATCATAAATAACCGGTAAAAAGGTTTTACAGCAACTATTCTATTGATGCGCACTTACCTTACAAGTTTCTGTTTTTCCTGTGCCAGCCGGACCTTCAGGAGCGCCACCAAGGTTTAACTTTAAGGCTCCCATCAATGTGCGATAGCAACGATCCGTTAATGGTGTTATTACAAGTCTTGGAGTATTTCCTAAATATTCGTATCTAAAATAAACAAATATAGTACAATACAATTATTGGTATAGAAATTGAAAACCGTTCCTTGGAAGACGCGTATAAACCCTCAAAAAGATGATTTTCACTGGACTCGTAGAAAAGTAGAGAAACGTCTGCAATTTACTATCTTTCATTCCGTAGTGGTTCACTTTCAGAACAAGTAATTAAAAGCCTGTTCACTTATGTCACATACATTAATTAAACAGTCATTGACTGCGCGGGATGCATTAGCAATTCTTTAAAAGAAGTTTGCGAGCTTTAAGTAAACACCAATCCCATAGTATTTAATCAATCGTCGAACAACTTAGCAAAACTAACTTCAGTCACACTTACTGCCAGAATATGTGTGACTGACGATAGTTTTGCTATGTTGTTCGATTGTTGGTGAATTACGTGGGATTGCTGTTTACTTCAAGCTTGCCTACTTGATTAAGAGTTACATTGATGTTTGAATTAAAGGAACCGAGTCATTTTCTGCCAGCCTGTAGGAGACGATAATATTCTTATAATAGTACAATCAGAGCAGCCTAAATTTTGGAACTGAATTGCATCTTTGGATTATCGACATATTTGTGCCACAACTAGTGCATATTCTTTGGTGTGGACCAGTTTAGTAATTGTGATTCAGGTGGATCCTATATGGCATCTCTTTATAGAAATATTATATGTCCATATTTTGCTCTTGATCACGCTATTTGTATAGCATAGTTTCTATTTATGATTTTATAAATTCATTAAGTACTGTGTCAATTTGCTAATATGGAAAATTATTTTTCCGATCGTTTACAACTCAGAAGATTGTCGTTAGAGCCGAAAAACAGAAGATATCGAGATAGGGAAAATCCTCAAGATGTTAATTTGAAATATTTTGTTTTAACACTAAAGCTCCATAAACCCTTATTAAATTTGAAAATTGTGCTTCCGTTAGGCGTACATGGTCTCCTGATTTCAAATATGCTCAATCATAACTGACCATCTGATTGAGGCGACTACAATCGGAATAGGCTTTTATTGTGAATGCAAATAATAAAACGCAAAGTTTAAACTTTTAAAGAAACAAATATCGCATTATGAAGCAATTAAGAGAAAAAGGGTATTCAATTTAAAAAACTTAAAACAAAGAGTCCAAAAGAATTTGTAATTAGAATTTTAATTAAACTTGAGATTTCTATAAAGGCCAATATCAATTTAATTACATAAATCAGTTTGTTCTTCAAATTTTGAACCTTGATAATAATATTTCCATGAAATGTTGGGCAGATTAATCTTCAACAAATCAATCGAAAAGAATTTGAATAATTGATAACTTATGAATAACGGATAATAAAATTAAAAACCTACTAATAATAGTATGAAATTTGCGATATCTCGAAGCAATAAACAAGACTACTGTATTACAGTTAAATACGGTTTTTGCGAAGAACAAATATATATGCAAGTATGTATTAGGTGTTGCGAACCTAGTAACAAATTATTTCAGTTGTGACCAGAAGGATAAACCAAAGGCAGCATGAACGGATAGTATAATCTCATGCACATTCGTTTCGTGCTTACTGGCTACTCATCAATAGGAGCCGTTAACCACTATATATTTGGATGAAGAATGTGGGATAATAGGACGGTACAATCTCCTAGACGAGTGTGTATATCTATAGCATTGAAGCTAATATCATATAAAGTCTCGAAAATGCGACTTCCATGCTAACTCACTCTATAAAATACATATACCGTGTCTGTAAAGGATACTAACACTATGGCTATTGTGTTAGTAACCAATACCAACTTTGTAGTACCGAAACGGTACATGGCATTGAAAGTATGATTGCCGAGTCGGTACATGGTACCAACATGATAGATATCAATGTATGCTATAGTTCACCGAAATTGAGAATTACAACTATTACTAACCTAGTAACAAATAAGTTCAGTTGTGACCAGAAGGATAAACCAAAGGCAGCATGAACGGAAAGTATAATCTCATGCACATTCGTTTCGTGCTCACTGGCGACTCATCAGTAGGAGCCGGTCATTAGCTTTAACCACTTTATGTTTTAGTCCAGGTATGGATGTGGGACCCAAAACATAAAAGTGGTTAAAAAGACTTCATAATCACTCAATAGTCATGCTGAAACAATACCTGGTCTCCATTCTACCTAACCTTCATTACTAGATTCAAACAACACATACTTGCATATATATTTGTTCTCCGCAACAAACAGTATTTAACTGTTAAATGAGAAGATAATCTTAAATAAACAAAGAGACATAAGACACACAAGAATAATTGTTGTTTAGAAATGAAGGAAGAAGCCGATTTAACTATAATTAACACAAATTTTTATAAAAGAATAAGATATAAAGATTAGAATGAAAAGGAATTGAACGAAATCTGATCAAATAAAATAGAACAGAAACAATCAAGGAAAGACAGAATAGAGTAGAATAGAATAGAATAGTATAGAATAGAATAGAGTAGAATGGTTCTATGCAACTATTATTTGCAGGGAATTATATTTTGGGTGGCATTTTGGGTCCAGATCTGTATTTCATCATTAAATTTCAAATAAGTCTATTAATAGGTATACTTCTCTACTAATATTGAAGCAATTAATAATGTTATGATGAAGAAGAAAAAAATAATATTTTGCATTAATAGCGAATTATTTAATGCGGTCAAGGCTCTTGGAAGAATTTAGCACTATAAGACTAGTCGCAACAAACCACGCATCAGTGTATGGCAAACCTAAGTCTCTTACAGCCACAACAACTCCAGGAGCTCTACAGATACGGCCTATTAAGCAAACGATCAACACATCTTAAAATAAACCAGCAAAGTTGTTTTGCAAATATTTGCAACCAATGTAAAATTCCATAAACACAAACACAATTAAGTAATCCTACCAACTAGCATATAGATTGGATGGGAAAAATAGCCAAGGAAATAAATTAGCCTGCCTTCACGTTTCATCCTTATTTACGAACATTCCACTGAAAAAAGAACAACTATCCTTTGGGTATTGGAAAAAATAACGTACAATTTCCCTTTGGGGGTAAATATGTCCAACAGTCCAGTGGTATAGATTATGGAAGCTATTTTTTACCTATATTAGCCAAAGCATTAGTGCACCATCTTCAGTAATCAACCATGAATTCCATAATTCACCGATGTATACTTTAAATATGATATGTAGATTTTCTACAGGCAACACGACTTCTTTTCACTCAAAGCATTACCTATAGAGTAAAATGTGGATTTGACCATGTCAATACATACGAAATATATTGCCATTTGGAAATTTAATATTTACAACAGCAGTGTGCAAAAAGATTATAAAAGTAACCTGATTAACAGCAAATACCTGAATCTGGAAGATCTGCTCCGATTAAAAGATCGAGGAAGAGCTTGGAGACCTGTGGAAATTTTTTTATTGAACAAATAGCCGGGGTGGTTTATAGATGTCTACATCGGACCAAGTCCGTTTAGGACCGCAGAGAATACCAACAAAATAATTTAACTAAACTTTCCATTTAGAACCGACCTGGCAGCATCGATAACTGCACGGCAGTTAAGTAGAATCACTAAGACTTATTTCCATAGTACAAAAGTTGGCTTCAAATTCAGCGCACAAAGAATCGTGAGCCTGGATGCCAAGCAGCAATCCCTCATAGCCTACATATACATGCGGTATTATAAATATTGCATATAGCAAATTGCACTTGATCAGCATAATCAAATAAAATTTACTGCAGAAGCTGATTTAAGAAGGTCTGGTTATGTCAGAATAACCAGCTATCTCGGAACATGTATTATAAACGGTGCAAAGTGTCAATTGAAATAATTTCGGAGTTCTACACAAAGCAAATTCCAAAAAGTTGTTATACATGTGCATAGCTCACCCTATGAAACTGCAAGCAAAATTTAAATGTTCAGCCAACTTGATAGTGCACTCGAATGACCACAAATCACGCAAACCATCAACTTTTACCCTATATCTATGCAAACCCGACCACCCACACAATCCGCATAAGCACACACCTCCGAACAGATTGAAAACAAACTTCTAGATCAACAGTATTATTGTCATCATTATGCGTGATAAAAAATTTAAAACAATATCAGTAATCAAAACTGAAATCTACACATTCTGAACTGTTGGTTGAGAGAGAAATTTTGAATAATCAGCAAAAACGTATAAAAATACGATAGAATGATTTATATCCGAAACAGCCAATAAAGCGAGAGCCTGATCAAAACTCAGACCATCAATACAGGAAAAACCACATCTCAAGCATTGTAAGGCAATATTTTAAAAATGACCACTACACGCATATAGGAACTCACACCGACACATGCCTCCATGCACCCATACACAATAGCCACACACAATTGTGACTAATGCGAAGAAAGGCATGTTAATCTGAAAAGTAAACTAGTTATCAATTATTTACTTAAATGTTAACCCATAATAGATACAGCTGAGCGGTTGTAATGTGTGTGTTTAGTATTTTAGAAATAAAACCGGTCATTGAATTATAGAATTTAAGTCAAATTGCAGGATTTTTATTATACGTTTAAACCAAACACTGCATCAGGTCCAAAATTCGATTCATTCTATTGCTTGCTTCATTATATATTAAACATTGCATCAGAATGCACAGTAGTTCATCCACTAGACCGGTTTCGTTCTTATTGCGAATTTTTCAATTACTGTCCATAATCTGCCGCGGAACACACACAAACCTGGGCACACTTGCTACAGAGTATTAAACTCGAACCACGGCGCCACTCGTGCTGCATATTAAACACCGGTCCAGCTGAAACCCCACATAAGCTTCCAGCATAGATTACCCCTGGGAGATAATAACAAGGGTATACTTCGTGCAAGCACCATTTTATTGTTGTATACTTATTTTAAACGGGAGGAGATAACTAAAAATAAAAAAGATAATACAAAAGTCATATCATGGAAGTAAGAATAATGTTTTAAACTCTATACTAGCTTTGGACAATGCTGACAATTAAATTATGCTTGATATTTATTTACCATGCACGTCGATTACAGTCAATGCCCCCAAAGTAATTCGCTCGCCACTTGATAACGGACCTCGAACCAAACGCACAATCTCTTCGATTTGACTGTTGCATTTCTCCAAATAGGCTGCTAAATGTCCAGCTTGCATAGCCTCTTCAACTTCGAGTGTCCAGTAAATCGACGATACACAGATGACGACCTTATGAAAAATTATTTAAAATGAAAATTTAAAATTGTTTTCAACTAAATCTGAACAATCATACTTAATTTATTAACAAAGAACATAATTATTTAAATTCATATATACATACAAGAATATATATATATATATATATATATATATATATATATATATATATATATATATTTGAAACAGAGGTAACCTATAGAATAACATTTATAAATGAATTTTATCCGTGCCAGTAGCTAAGGCTCTTAATTTGGATTAGTAAGTGATATTTTCTTTTGTCCAATCAGAATTGTAATTTTGTAGTAACCAATCCCTCTCATTTCAATTTATGTTTTGCCTTTACGCAAATTAGACTGCTTCTTTTTGTAAAGCCATGTAAAGTGTCAACGTATTGATTTTTAATTTGTTTAAAATTATTTAGTGTATTGTATTATGAGACACGTCTGCTATATTTGAAGGAGTGTTTACTATGTCATAAGTAATACTCTACCGCATGAAATAGGAAAAATAGAACCCTTCAAAACATCAGTATTATATGCAATAAATGGCAAAGATTGTAAGCTCAGGTTTATAGGCGAAACCATGCGTCCGGTAGAGATACGTAGAGGGGAGCACAAAATGGCATGCATATACGGACACATTCAAAGTTCAGATCTAGCCAGGCGTTCAAGGGAAGCAAGTTATGAAATAGCGTAGGATTGATGCAAAGGCTGACGTTATGCAACGTAACTAGTCAACTTTGATTCGATTGAAATATAATTAGACAATGACGTAATGAATTTAACATGTTTAGAAAAAAGTATTAGGCCACGTATATAATGAATCCTTTTCTAGCGTCAGAAATCGGATGAAACGGATTTAAATATTAAGAATCCTCTTTTATTGGAAACTGATTAAAAAGGACCTAGAAAAATTTTATTAAAACTCATATCTCTTTCTATATTTATCTTTCTCAGGATCAGTGTTCAGTGGATATTACACAGATTTATAAATAGATATTGGTAGGCTGTGTGCTTATCAATAATTGAATACATTTGCTGTTATATTAACCATATAAATCATGACTTATATAAGGTTGATGTTTATTAATCTAACACTATTGCTTTTATTTATATATAATTTCATACAAATAAAAAGTTATACATATTTTGAATATATATATATATATATATATATATATATTATAAAGCAGAGTAACAAAATCAATATATAGTAAAGTTGTATGATGGAATATATTCATTGTAGACCGCAGTAACTTGTCTTTATAAAGGAAACTTACAATTTTTCGGATATATATATCCGTATATCTATTCTATATATATATATATATAAACATACATGGTTTATAGACTTAAAAATGGATGAGTGGTTATGTATTTTTATAAATTGTTGATAATTAAATATTATAATGACAAATAAATAAAAAGAATAATTTTTTTAATTATTGATATATATATATATATATATATCATTAATAAATTATTAATGTCGATGTGATTAAAGTAATTGGACTCACACCGTTGCTTATATATATATATATATATATATATATATATATATATATATATATATATATATGTATTTTCATATACGTTTATATAAGGTGTGTCTCGTGCAATGAATATAAACTCACACTGTTGCTTTTATTTATTTATACACATTCATAATTATATAAATAGGTTTTACATTTATATACTTGCATTTTATAAAATTACATAAGCTGTGTTAAATATATAGAATTCCATTCATAAAAAGATATTTGTTTAAGTATGTATATATACTATATATATATATATATATATATATATATATATATATTTATCTATATATATATAAGTTCATATATGTATATAATTAATTCTATAAACTGCTTGACTTACGAAAATGCTTTATATTCGTTATTGTATAACTTTTGTGTAAGTAACCTTATACATTGCCAATCCTATCACTTTCATTCTCTTCATAGTTGTTCTTAACCTATGCGACGCCATGGCTTTTATTCAATTTCTGTCTATGTAACTGACATTTCAGCCTATGCATATCATTTGTTTTTATTTAAATCAAATGTACGAGCTTGACTCAAACTACAATCTCATTGTATATAACCAGTGGACGAAAAAAAACAAAACTACCAAAAAAGGTTTGCTTGAATATTTCCGTTTAGAATTTTAAATTTAATTCACTTGACCTCGCAACAGTACTGTAATGCCAAACATGTTGATATTTTGAATACCTCCACCCCCTAAAATTAAAATTCGGCACACTTGATGAGATTACATACTCGGAGAATTTGAGATTGCTGCAAATGTACTGGAGGAAAGATGCTAGCATGCCATTTGCGGTATATATATATATAAATATATATATATATATATATATATATATATATATATATACATGGTTTTCAAGCGGGTGTTTTCAGGTACTCCATGTATATGCACATATAAAATTTAGTTACTGAGGCCATTCTTTGTTTCAAGCCGTTAGTGTGTCAAAAATTAAAATATAAATCGATCTGTTTTGGAAAGAGTTTACCACATTAGCATAAATCTGTTATCGCGAGCATTGCACTGTGTGTGTTGCCATAAGACTGAGGGTGGTACTGGAAAAATCGTACCTAAATGAAGCCAGTCCACGATGATGATTAGATCGTAAATAATTTCTTATGGTTAGTATGAATGATTAGTTCAGATGTGACCAGAAGGATAAACCAAAGACAGCATGAACGGAAAGTCTAATCTCATGCACATTCGTTTCGTGCTTACTGCCGACTCATCATAAGAGCCGGTATTTCGCCCTTTAACCACTATATATTTTGGTCAAGGATGTGGGATAATTGGACGGTACAATCTCCTAGACGAATGTGTAAACCTGGAGTAGTGAAGCTAACATCATATAAAGTCTCGACAATGCGACTTCAACGCTAACTTTATCTATATTACATATATACTGAATCTGTAAATGTTACTTACAATAGTGCTATTGTGTCAGTAATCGATACCAACATTGTAGTACCGAAAAGGTGCATGGTACTAACATTTTTTGACAGCCGAGTCGGTACATGATACCAATATGTTGGATATCAATGTATGCTATTGTTCACCTAAATTGAGAATTAAAAGTATTTCTGAACACCTGTTACTCCAGTAAACCCACACACTCTGGTCATGATCTTTGCAAAACCTTGGATATTCTGAATGTGACGATCGCACTGCGCAACCCCGTAGAACAGCTTTCAAGGGAATATGTAGCGATGTTAGTTGAATACGAGTATTTCATACACTTACATCTTTTTTTAATGTTGTATCTTAGTCGTCGATATTTATTTTCATAAAGTATTTTCACGCAGTTCTTACCCTGATTTGCTGTATTTATTATCGAAAATGAGATATAATGAATTTAACTTGGCCTTATTCCCTATGATGAATGGAAATGTACGTGAAATAAATTTATACTTGATTGTAAAAAGTAGACCTTAATTTAAAAGTCTCTACGAATTCGCATATACGCTTGATTAATATCCTTAGAATTACATAAGCCTGAAATTGAAATTTGTCAACTGAGCTTTAATTTCATCCATAATGGAATAAGTCCATATTTCGAACGACTTCAAGTGGGCTTCAAGCGTAAGTTTATTTTGTTCATAGCAATCCGGGTTGTTACCACCAAGAAGAATCTCATGCTGCATTTGGTATGATGGGCACTTGTTTGGACTAAGTTAACATTAAGTACACATATTAAAACCCAGCCTTAATATTATAAAACCAAATATCATCATATAAACAAAATTTGTAAAGTGTCTTCAAATCAAGTTTCCGAGCTCCATATATAAACCAACTCCGGTGTACTTAACCAGTTCTTTAAAACGAGTTTGCGAGCTTGAAATAAACACCAATCCCATTGTATTTAACCAGTCGTCGAACAAAATAGCAAAACTACCGCCAGCCGCAACGCACTGACGCGTTTCGACCTTCCATAATCATCATCAGAGTACGACGGCTAACTGACTTTCGAGGATCAAACCGCATTGCATATACAAATGGAAATCAAAATTAGATATGCGGCTCTTGCCTCTAGCGAAGAGGTACGACGCGAAACTACGGCAAAATTAGAAAATTCCATAACGAAGATTCTAAACCGAATTACTTCGAAGGTCGAGGCTAAACAAGAAATCGACATAGAGCACAAAAATGCTTTTATTACAGAATGCAAACATGGAAAGCCCGTAGGTTCAACGCAACCTATATTATATGGGTTGCCCAAGGTTCACAAAACGACCAACAATGAGAGACTTCTGCCTTTCAGGCCCATTTTATCTATGGTAAATTCTTCACAGCACGGAACAGCCAGACTATTATGCCGGATTATAAAACATATCATGAAAGGACGATTGGAGCACGTTTTACAGGGTAGCTTTCAATTTGTGGAAACAATCCGCGACCTGAATTTAAAAGAGAGGAAAATGGTGTCCCTCGATATAAAGTCGCTCTTTACTAGAATTCCAATAAATAGAAGAATAAATATATTATGTGAATATATACGATCATCAGGAGCGGAAACGCTGACAGAAAAGGACGACATAAGAGAACTACTTTTATTATGCACATCCAACGTACAATTCGTATTCCAAGGAGTCTTTTACAGACAAATTGACGACATAGGTATGGGTAGTCCTCTTGGACCAGTATTGGCAGACATATACATGCATCATTTAGAAACAACTGGTTTAAAACCATTTATCAATGGAGCTCATTTTTACGTACGCTACGTTGACGATACTTTCATGGTCGTTGAAAAGGATGAAGATACAAATGCACTGCTACACCACATAAACAAGGTAGACCAAGCAATCAAGTTTACAATAGAAGAAGAACAAGACGGATATTTATCCTTTCTAGATGTAGGAATAACGAGAGATGAAGAAGGTACTCTCTCAAGGTCAGTTCACAAGAAATCAAGCTGGACTGGGCAATATATCCATTATTTCAGTAGTGTGCCAAGGGCGTACAAAAGGAACCTAATAATAAATTTGGGCACACGAATACGCAGGATTTGTTCACCGAACAACATTGAATTAGAGCTAAATTTGCTTCGCGAAGCGTTGAGAAATAATGGCTATCCGGACTGGTTCATCGAATACAACTTGAGGCAACGCAACAAAATCGAGGCCAATTTGGAAGAAAATCAAACTCCCCAGATAGTAACGCTTAGTGTTCCCTTTGGAGGTGATCTTCCAGCGGAAATCTTCAAACGAAAAGTAATTCGAGCGACAAAAGCACAGTTTCCATCAATACAGGTGAGAGTGGTGTTCAACACAACAAAACTGATGCGCACGAATGAAAAAGATAGCCTCTCTGTGACGTCAACACCTTTGTCTGTATACAAATTTCAATGTACCTGCAACGCTCAGTACATCGGCAGATCAAAAAAGAGGCTCGAAACTAGAATAAATCAGCATCTCCCTCAAAAACTATTAAAGAGGGGTGCAGCTCCTGCACAAAAATCAGCAATTTGCGAACATGTACTACTCACAGGTCATGCTGTTAGTAGTAACAATTTTTCAGTTCTCTACAAGGCAAAAACAGAGAAAATGCTTCTGGCTTTTGAAGCTATTGCAATTAATAAGCTGAAGCCCTGCTTAAACGTGCAGAAAATAATTCAAAAAGAAATTAAATTGGACTGGAACAAAGACATAACTGACAGGCCTTCAAAAATAGCCAACGTTTCGCAAAATACGACACATCCATCAATTACGGACGCAATTACAATGAAAGCGATGACACACCAAATGACGTTACGCAAAAGGAGTGGTCTAAATTGCGCAAAAGTAGTGGTTAAATTGCGCAAAACAAAGGCTACATAACGAAGAGGAGATTGGTTACGACAAATGTACAGTGGGATTGGATGAACGAATATACTAACGAATCCAGAACAATGGCTGTAGATACTGGTAGAAATAAGATTTATTAATAAATGTTATTCCATGGAGTACGTTGTTTTGTTCTCATATTTTAAAGAATAGTGAAACTGTTTACCATACATATATATATATATATATATATATATATATATATATATATATATATATATATATAAGAACAAAACAATGTACTCCATGGAATAACATTTATTAATAAATCTTATTTCTACCAGTATCTACAGCCATTGTTCTGGATTCGTTAGTATATTCGTTCATCCAATCCCACTGTACATGTGTTGTAACCAATCTCCTCTTCGTTATGCTAGCCTTTGCTTTGCGCAATTTAGACCACTGCTTTTGCGCAATTTAGACCACTCCTTTTGCGTAACGTCATTTGGTGTGTCATCGATTTCATTGTAATTGCGTCCGTAATTGATGTATGTGTCGTATTTTGCGAAGCGTTGGCTATTTTTAAAGGCATGTCGGTTATGTCTTTGTTCCAGTCCAATTTAATTTCTTTTTGAATTACTTTCTGCACGTTTAAGCAGGGCTTCAGCTTATTAATTGCAATAGCTTCAAAAGCCAGAAGCATTTTCTCTGTTTTGGCCTTGTAGAGAACTGAAAAATTGTTACTACTAACAGCATGACCTGTGAGTTGTACATGTTCGCAAATTGGTGATTTTTGTGCAGGAGCTGCACCCCTCTTTAATAGTTTTTGAGTGGAGATGCTGATTTATTCTAGTTTCGAGCCTCTTTTTTGATCTGCCGATGTACTGAGCGTTGCAGGTACATTGAAATTTGTATACAGACAAAGGTGTTGACGTCACAGAGAGGCTATCTTTTTCATTCGTGCGCATCAGTTTTGTTGTGTTGAACACCACTCTCACCTGTATTGATGGAAACTGTGCTTTTGTCGCTCGAATTACTTTTCGTTTGAAGATTTCCGCTGGAAGATCACCTCCAAAGGGAACACTAAGCGTTACTATCTGGGGAGTTTGATTTTCTTCCAAATTGGCCTCGATTTTGTTGCGTTGCCTCAAGTTGTATTCGATGAACCAGTCCGGATAGCCATTATTTCTCAACGCTTCGCGAAGCAAATTTAGCTCTACTTCAATGTTGTCCGGTGAACAAATCCTGCGTATTCGTGTGCCCAAATTTATTATTAGGTTCCTTTTGCACGCCCTTGGCACACTACTCATATAATGGATATACTGTGCAGTCCAGCTTGATTTCTTGTGAACTGACCTTGAGAGAGTACCTTCTTCATCTCTCGTTATTCCTACATCTAGGAAGGATAAATATCCGTCTTTTTCTTCTTCTATTGTAAACTTGATTGCCTGGTCTACCTTGTTTATGTGATGTAGCAGTGAATTTGTATCTTCATCCTTTTCAACGACCATGAAAGTATCGTCAACGTAGCGCACGTAAAAATGAGCTCCATTGATAAATGGTTTTAAACCAGTTGTTTCTAAATGGTGCATGTATATGTCTGCCAATACTGGTCCAAGAGGACTACCCATACCTATGCCGTCAATTTGTCTGTAGAAGACTCCTTGGAATACGAATTGTACGTTGGATGTGCATAATAGAAGTAGTTCTCTCATGTCGTCCACTTCTATCAGTGTTTCCGCTCCTGATGATCGTATATATTCACATAGGATATTTATAGTTTTATTTACTGGAATGCTAGTAAAGAGTGACCTTATATCGAGGGACACCATTTTCCTCTCTTTCAAATTTAGGTCGCGAATTTTTTCTACGAATTGAAAGCTATCCTGTACAAAGTGGTCTATTCTTCCTTTCATGATAGGCTTTATAATCCGGCATAATAGTCTGGCTGCCTTGTGTTGTGGGGAATTTATCATAGATAAAATGGGCCTGAAAGGCGGAAGTCTTTCATTGTTGGTCATTTTGTGAACCTTAGGCAACCTATATAACATCAGTTGCGTTGGACCCACTGGATTTGCATATTTACATTCTGCAATAAATGCATTTTTGAGCTCTACGTCGATTTCTTGTTTAGCCTCGACCTTCGAAATAATTCGGTTTAGAATCTACGTTGACCATACTTTCATGGTCGTTGAAAATGATGAAGATACAAATTTACTGCTACATCACATAAACAAGGTAGACCAGGCAATCAAGTTTACAATAGAAGAAGAAAAAGACGGATATTTATCCCTCCTCGATGTAGGAATAACGAGAGATGAAGAAGGTACTCTCTCAAGGTCAGTTCACAAGAAATCAAGCTGGACTGCACAGTATATCCATTATATGAGTAGTGTGCCAAGGGCGTACAAAAGGAACCTAATAATAAATTTGGGCACACGAATACGCAGGATTTGTTCACCGGACAACATTGAAGTAGAGCTAAATTTGCTTCGCGAAGCGTTGAGAAATAATGGCTATCCGGACTGGTTCATCGAATACAACTTGAGGCAACGCAACAAAATCGAGGCCAATTTGGAAGAAAATCAAACTCCCCAGATAGTAACGCTTAGTGTTCCCTTTGGAGGTGATCTTCCAGCGGAAATCTTCAAACGAAAAGTAATTCGAGCGACAAAAGCACAGTTTCCATCAATACAGGTGAGAGTGGTGTTCAACACAACAAAACTGATGCGCACGAATGAAAAAGATAGCCTCTCTGTGACGTCAACACCTTTGTCTGTATACAAATTTCAATGTACCTGCAACGCTCAGTACATCGGCAGATCAAAAAAGAGGCTCGAAACTAGAATAAATCAGCATCTCCCTCAAAAACTATTAAAGAGGGGTGCAGCTCCTGCACAAAAATCAGCAATTTGCGAACATGTACTACTCACAGGTCATGCTGTTAGTAGTAACAATTTTTCAGTTCTCTACAAGGCAAAAACAGAGAAAATGCTTCTGGCTTTTGAAGCTATTGCAATTAATAAGCTGAAGCCCTGCTTAAACGTGCAGAAAATAATTCAAAAAGAAATTAAATTGGACTGGAACAAAGACATAACCGACATGCCTTTAAAAATAGCCAACGCTTCGCAAAATACGACACATACATCAATTACGGACGCAATTACAATGAAAGCGATGACACACCAAATGACGTTACGCAAAAGGAGTGGTCTAAATTGCGCAAAAGCGAATGTGTTAACTACCCATTTAAAATTTTCAATAGGAGATCTGTTTGACTTTGAGCATTTCAATTAACTCAAGTGCAGTTATCATAGGAATTTTGCATATAAGATTTGACATCTTACGTCCTCTATCGCTGAACATTCACATAAAAGAAAGTATGTGTGAAATTACCGAGTTCAGCTGAATCTCGTGTCCCTAAGTTACACATAAAGAGTCAAGTTAGTCTTACATATCGGTTTAGATATTCTAAGTTCTTTCATTTATGATGCTCTACACATGCTCTACCTCATCTATATATGTATATATAACTGGTCACTCATATAAAATATAACGCCAACATGCCATATATATATATATATACTAGCACCTGCTCACTCTATATCCTATGTTAATTCACTGCTACACATTTTCAATAAATTAAAGTTGTTCATTTTTAAAGAAACAGAGCTTGGAGTGATGAAGTTGTGCATTTGGATCTGCGTGACATTTGCTGGTTTTTAATCAATTTAAAAAAATAAAATCATTAAATTTGTGAGATACTAGGTTTACCTAGTTACTTGATCCGTGCTCTGATCAACTCAGGATCAGTCTCAAATCCACTTTGGATACCTCTTTCCATGTACCTTTATTGGTCCATTGCTTATTATATAAATAAATACAGACAATTAATGTATCGTTAATCGAGGCATGTTTCCCTTATTGTACCCAATTATGTGTTTGCATCCATTGTCTCCAATCTTATTCGAACATTTTGGTTTTGGAAAACATTTTCAACGAAACACATATCCCATAATCAATTTGACATGTTGAAACTGTTTCATTTATACTTATTGGTAGATCTGTTAAGCATAACTGTCTTTTTACTAGGTAAGTGTGTGTGTCATGTATGTATGTGTATATGTCTGCATGTGTACACTCATCTAAATAAAACTACATTGAACTAATAACACAGAAATATTAGGAGTACAATTGAGAACTGCAGGTACAATCACTATAGTGGATAAAAAAAGGGACAGATAAAAAATTTATGTGTAATAGGTCATTAAAACGCTGCATTTACAATTTTCATTGGCCAATTTCGTAATAGCTACTGACTATCTACTAGATAGGCTCATTTTACGTACGTTTTAGAGACACATTCACATACACGTTGTGCGACTTTCTAGTTTCATTTAATTATATATTATTAGATTACCCAGGCAAAAGTATAAGTGCCACGCATTCAATGAAATTTCATACATTCATTATGCGTTTGCCTTTATTTTTTCGAGGATCAGTGGACTGATGAAAATGCACGCATAAGGTATCTAAAATGATCCGCTGAAAAGATGAATTTAGAGCAATCCACTGTCAATTACACTGTTGTTTACGTAACTAAATCAATATAAACACCTTCTATTTATGTACATATATTTATCAGTAAAAAATAAACAATTAATCAAACTGAAAATTTGGAAATTAATGATGAAGAGAAAAACATTATGGAAAATGGCAATCATTATACCAAGATTAAGAGGTTTATAATATAAATGGTATAAAAAATTATGAGAAACTTCCTAGTTATTTTGAAATATGAAATAATAACATGTTAAGCCGCTATAAATTTTTGTTATATATATATATATCATAGCTCTGGGTGACGCTATTTCGAACCGCGGGAATTACGAGATTTCCAAATTAGTTTCACATGACAGAAAGGCTATGCAGGAACATAAGTTCATATAAGACTTAAAATGCTGTGTTTTATGCGGCACGGGTGGCTCAGTTGATAGAATCATACACACCGAGGCAGATATATCCGAGTTCAAATCGCATCCGCGTGTAAAACTCTGGACACTACTTGAAGTGTCCCCAAAAAGAGCAAAACCGGTCTATGGAATAAGATATTTTGATACCTGATGCAATGTGTAGTTAATACTCACAAAATATGAAGAATCAAAATCCTGCTATTAGACTTTAACACACTAAAGTTTCTCAAAGAATCATGGTGAATGTTGTTTTATGACAAATACGGGGTGGCTAGTAAGAATTGTACATATTAAGAGATTTCAGAAAGGATCAAGATGAAGGGAAGACTAACCAGAAACATATTACTTAAAATTGCGGCAGGTTGGCTCAATGGTTAGAGCACCAGATTTCGAAGCAGACGTGCCCAGGTTCGAGCCCTGTTCGCGGCAAATTCTGGCCAGTACATGATGAGTTCCCAATATGGACGAAACCGGTCTACTGGATGAATTGCCTTTTCTGCACTATACAATTCTTAGTTTATACTGACATATGTAAGTAATTAATGGGTAAAGTGCTTGAATCAATTTTGCAACCTTGAATGAAGTAAATGTCGTGCCCTGATCGGCAGGGGTGGCGCAGTTGATAAAGTCATAAACTTCGAAGTAAATGTGCTCGGTCCGAGCGACGTCAGCAGCAAATTTTGGACAGTACAAGTAGAGTCCCCAATAACAACGAAAACTGTTCAGTGATTGGATTTCCTTCGCAACCTGATGCCTTAGGTAGAGTTTACTGACGAATAGGATAAAAAGGAATGTAACAATTAAAAAATAGTATTGCAATTTGTGTTGATCGTTACTTTGGCAATGGCTGTCGTAAATATCCTTCATATCAACCTGCTTATTATCTCATGTCACTTAGTAGAATTTGATAGCATTTACAATTGTCAAAACGTCTTTTTTACACCTTTATGATATTCTGTTTATTAATCAAGCGTGAGAATCGCCTTCCAATATTCCAACCTTAATTTATGTCTTTAAATTGTTTGTATCGATTTCTATACAGAATTTGCCCTAGCATTTAGTTTACTTAATAAAATTTGACTGCAGACATTCTATTCAGTCGTATTGCCAGATAAGAACTGAAATATCTGCGTATAAATCTAAATCGACAGGAATGTGCAGTGGAACAATCAAGGTATATTTCAATGCCAGAAACAGACGAATGTCGAGAACTCCAACGCCTTTGACGGTAATAGGCATCATATATATGTACGCCAACAATGTGTAAATGTCAAAATTGTCACGAAATTGATATGCCAAATAGTTGAAAAACGTTTTATATGGCAAATACAGAGAAAACTTAAAAATTAAAATAACTGATAAGAAAAACGCGTTCCTGGTAAACTATCTTCAATTACCTTCGAAACACTTTTTCAGATGAGGCTGCACACGTTGCGGATCCTTAGTCTCAGACAAGATTTCAAGCAGCTCATCATTTGACAAGAAGAAAAATCTAAAAAATGTATATTATTCAAAAGAAATTCTTTTTAAAAATACATGTCAGATTTTACTCATATAAAAAATGGGTAAACTATTTATTCAGTGTTCATGAAAAAAGAGTGAATTGAATGTATCGAACAATCGAAAATAGTACAAACGATTATTGTTCACAAGGTATATTGAATGATTGATGAGTCCGAGTTGTTGGTGGTTAAAACTAATTTGGAAAAATTTTCATCATAATTCCAAAAACTTGATTTAAATGCTTCTTACCATCATCGGCGAAACAGAAATTATCTTAAGTGGAATAACATTTGTGCCACAAATTGTCCAAAGTAGTACAATTTCTGTGATAATACTAGGAGTGAGGGTCGCATATTTATTTGCAATAACTGACAGATGGCTCCTGGTTAGTGAGTTCTTCATCGGGATTCGCTGATGAACGCAGATGGTCTAAACACGTTAGTATTAGTAGTTGACGGTCGGTTTGCCATGCAGACAGACTGATTGAAAATTTGCCGACATTCTTTATTTCAGTTAACAGTTCTAGCCAACCGCGGATCAATAAATTCTTATATGAAAAAAATTGAAATAACTTTTAAGGTAGATAAAAGATTATGATTAAAATTGAATATATATTGTAATACTAAATTTCCGATTATTCACATTGAATACGAAACTAATGATGAGATGGAGAGTTGCATTTGCTATGTTGAAAATTATTCAAGCAACACACAGATTGATCCACGTCTTTCAGCTTACCATCCAGTTCTGATGCTGGAATTTGAATTTAAAAACGCGCCATTAAGTGTAACTAGTTTTAGTTTTGCTATTTGGCTGTGACAAATAAAATGTTCTATGTTCTGTGGAAGTCCTTACCACGAACTGAAGTTTGAGTCTTATCATTGCAAGTTTAAAATGATATTGAAAATAATTTTTCACAACCATTCACAAAGATCGGTCAATCAAAATTTTTTAAACTATCATTGATTGTAAATTAAGTGATTCACGCCTAGTAATAAATTAGTCCAAATAAGATCAGAAGGATCAAACAAAGACGGTATGAATGGAACGTATAATTTCATGTGCAAATTCGCTTCGTGCTTACTAGCAACTCAGTAGGATATATATATATGCAGAATCCAGCAACATTTGCCACAGTTATTGATTAAAAAAGGCTTGGCACCGTCAGGAGAATCAGCTATTTACGATCATATATTGGCAACGGGGCACAGCTGTCAATTCGACCAATTTCACAATTCTCCGTAAAGCAAAATCAGAAAAATCATTATTTATCTATGAAGCCCTTTACATAAAACAACAAGCACCTGACCTTAATATTCAAAAGTTTCATCAACATGATATTCTTATCGACTGGCCAAGAATAGCAAAATTCAACAACAATCTACTAGTATCCAGCCAAGAACAAGCAGGCCCTCGACTAGAATCAACAAACATACAACCGGATTGGCAACAAACTGAAGTGGAAATAACAGAGGCGCATACGATGACAGAAGTCTCCAAACAATGTGAGCGTTTAACACTGCAATCCACACTGGCGCTGTTACCATGAGAAAACGACAACTTTGCGCAACAAGGTGAAACGATCAACTATACTGGGAAAAATAGCACCTGTATATGTAACAGTGAACAATGCGCACAAATGGCTAATTCTCAAGCTGTCAAAACAATAATGACCAGATCTCAGACATCACTTTGCAATACTGCGAGAATGACCTTTACATACAAACACGCATACACACAAACACAAACGCATACACACTCACCAACTAGCCAAAACAAGAAACAGAAGTAAAAACGAGTCAGATTTGTTACCACTAGCATAATCAATTGAAAACCAAAATGTATAAATATGTATGATTGTAAAAGAGATGATTAGTATTCACGAAATAAATGGCCTTTATCCACTTTGTTATTAGTGTGTTCTTTCTTCCTAATTGTAAAAATACTGTGTAATATTAAAAGTAACTATGGACGTATAAGAAGCTATAGAGATATACATATATAGAAATATATACTTTCATATATATATAACAAACCTAATGAAAGGGTACAAAATACTGCGGTTGTTGATGATACATGTGCACTGATACCAAATCAATGGTTTGCCGACTTCGGCGCAGTATACTGCAACACAATGGATTGCAAGTATGCCAATAAATAAAACTACATCCAGATCATGGGCTGTTACTCCCCGGATAACCATGCACACTCTCCTTGATTGTTATGTGTTACATCGCATTTCACGGTACCATCATGACAAGTTATTCAATTAAATATACAACAGTACACTAATTATTGCTGCTGAGAGCTAATATATAAGCAATAGTCTATTAGGTCTAGTTTCGGACTTATTTGAGCTGCTAGGTACAGAAGACAGAGACTCTCAATTCCTGAACAGCTTATCGTAAACATAAATATTTATATAACTAATACTTGGTATACTTTGCACATACGTGTTGTTACGTGGTCAGAGTCATGGACTCACAAACAGAAGTATCTTAGTTCAATGTCACGTCTACAGCAAATTATGTGCATGCTAGGAAGAGTTCACAAGGAGGACAGAAGCTGGCCTACTGAATGAATTGCCTATAATTATTTGATGCAATGTTGAACTTGTACAACATATATATATATATATATATATATATATCCCAATACGTATATTACAAGTCTTAGCTAAAGCGATCCTATGATGTAGCAAAACAGATTCATCAATTTTCGATTTCGTCTTTATTGGGCTCATTACGTTAACGGTAGAGTTCCTGAACAGTACTTAAATGGCATAAAATAAAGTGAAACCAGGTCACTGATTGATTTAATTAAACAATAATGCAATTTGCAGTTTTCCTGATCTTTACGCACAGTCTTCTTTCACCCAAACATAATTTTTGTTTGCATCTTTTCCTGTTTTATTTGCTTAATATATTGATATTCAGCCAAACTGTGATTTAGCATAACATTTGTGCAATCTTAATTTCCATTTACATCTTTATTCTACCACTGGCTTTCATAAGATAAATATGCGGCGGTATACGTAAGAATCTTGTTCGTGTTCTTCAGAGCAGTGTTATTAATAAAGTTATTGCCTTAATAGCTGACATAAGGACAACTAATTTCCAATAATGCATTCTTGGCTTGAATAACACTTCCTATGCGTTTAAGAGCACAGACGCTAGCTTAGCAATAAATAAATTTTTATTTCAATTTTACATTTTACTGAATCATTTCATTAATCGAAAAGTTTATACGAGTTAATTCATCAATTTTTTAATAAATAAAATAGTGAAAAAACCATTCCCTCTTATAGACTAAATTCAATGATTATTATTTGCATTGCGCCCTTTGTATAGCATAATATGTATTTTGTAAGAAAACGAAACTTAGTTAGTAAGAAAGAGATGAGTGAGTGTGTAGTCAATATAAGTCATAATACTTTTTGAAAGATGGACGAAAATTTCAATAATGGCTTTGAAAAATTTGAAAAATAATATATTAATGGATGAATTAATCATAACAGCAGTTTATTAGCATGTAAAAACTGATAAATGCTGTTGCTGACCTATGAAATCAGAATTTAATAGTATTAGCTTAGTTATACTTTTATTCTGTAACAAGCGTATATCCTTTATTCGAGCTGGGGATAAATTGTGAATATTGAGATCTGCTTGTCATAGATGGTCTATCAATCAAGGCTGGCTACTCTCTACTACCACGAGAATATGCTTTCGTTTTTTTAGTGCCCACAGATTCCATTAGCTTCGGATACTGTTTCTTTGAGTCAGCCCACTCTATCTAATGCTGTATGTACCTTAAAAAAGGCCGTGTTGAATATGAATTCAAACCAACCCCTCGTCCTTTTATGAGATAGAGTTTCTGAATTCCAATAGTACCAATAAGTTTCGTCTATTTTTGCCGACGCAAATAGCTCAGGAACGTTGCTTGTCAGTCGGACACAATCTATGGCTACGCTGTATCAACAATCATCTAAGCTCCAATGTGTTATGCGAATACTGGTCTTCAAATAAATAAAATTGCGCGAGGTTATACCAAGAACGACGTTTTCTCAAATTCTACGTGGCAAGAGCCGTCTTGGAATCTGGAATTACAAGGTGCTATTTGTTAAAACACTTCGAGGCAGGATTGCGAAATGAAAATGACTAATAGCTACATCAAAAATTTGATTATTCTTAAATGGTTCGTCCTCTATTCTTGTCATAAATTTGCCAAAATGAAAAAAAGTTTATTTTCTTGTTGCCGTTTTTGAATATTTACATTGTAGTAAAGAAATTATTTTATTGTGTGTATTATTATTATTATTGTGTGTGTGTATTATTATTATGTGTGTGTGTGTGTGTGTGTGTGTGTATTATCTTCTCAAGCATGATATGTATACATATATGAAAACACATTCCATGGAATAACATTTAGTAATAAATCTTATCTGCAGCCATTATTCTGGATTCGCTAACATATTCGTTCATCCAATCCCAACTGTACATTTGTCGTAACCAATCCCCTCTTCTCTATGTCTCTCTTTGTTTTACGCAAATTGGACCACTCCTTTTGCCGACAAATGTACAGTGGGATTGGATGAACGAATATACTAACGAATCAAGAACAATGGCTGTAGATACTGGTAGAAATAAGATTTATTAATAAATGTTATTCCATGGAGTACGTTGTTTTGTTCTTAATATATATATATATATATATATATATATATATATATATATATATATATATATATATATATAAAATGTTAGTGTAAATAAATATCATGTAAGATAGCATATTCAATTTAGCAATTAGACTAGATGCATCATTTTTGAGCACTTCTTAAATAGATGTCACAGTTTGCAGCAACTTAGGCTCGAACCAGTGCACATTTGCTTTACATTAATTAATAAATTGCCATTTTGGAATAGTTCACTGAAATTTTAGTTATTTAGCAGCAATCTCAGTGCTTTAAGGAATAAATAATTTTTATATATAAATTGGAAAGCAAAACAAGATAGAAATATGTGAACAAAGAGTGTGAAAAATAGAAATCAATCAAATTGCGTGCGTCACATCCAGTTCAAGCTCAATCATGAATAAATAATTAATTTCATTGCATTTAATAAATATAAATAAAACATAAAATTACATGCGCCCATTCAAAAGTGATTATTTTAATTTGAAAGATTAGCTTATATATGTATATTCACATATTTATACATATATATATATATATACTTTTGTAATTTATCAAAAAAATACTGAATTGAAAAACATCGTGATTATGTTACGTGCATAGGTTTAATTCAAGCGCGCGTATGATTAAGCAATAAATTGGAAATTATAGTCGGGAAAATTGATGTAACCGTTTTTCATTAATACAAATTAAAAGTAATTGTTCAGATGTAATTAAATTGCAAAAGGTTACATTGGTTTGTTGGAGTGTACCTGGGAAAGAAAAGACGCTTTTTCTCAAGATAATCGTTTAGACCTTTCTGTATTTCTTCCAGTAGCACAAACGAGTCTTTCAATCGTCTCAGCATGTCTCGTTGCTCAGTAGCACTCAAACAGCTTGGGTTGCGTTTTGTTTCACCCATTATTTCGCGCCAGAGTACATCTACTATGCCTAGTTTACGTCCTTCCTCCGGCATTTGAGCTAAAATATCTTCAGATGAAAAGATTGGCTCTAGGTAAAGCCAAGTTGCTTGCACCTAAATGTATGTATTAGCGCAATTAATGTTATGTAAGGGAAACATAAATTATAATATATTTGAAATTGTAATTGCTTGCATTAATTTATGCAAAATAACACCAGCCTTATTTAATGCAGCAATTAAATTTTTAGCGGAAGGTGATAATCGTTAATTAATTCTAATTTTCGAAAATGAAATATGCATAAATCAGAGTCGCTATTTAGTGGCAAAACATCGTGGCAAGACTATCGTGAATTGGTTTCACTGACACGTTTTGCGCTGCCTCTAAGTTTGAAGAAAGAACCAAAACGAAATAATTATTAGCAATGAATTCTGAAAGGCTTAACATTACAACACGCTGAAACTGTTGTATTTCTGCTTATTTTACTAGTTTCTATAATACAAAACCTTTGAGCTATTTTTATTGTTTTTTTTATTTCGTTGGCTAATTTTAAAAGACGTAGTAGATAGAATTTAGTCTTTGGTTGGTATAGCAAAATTGCAGATTATTATTGAAATGCTATTGGATAAAAATTAATCTTATACCGTGCTTCTGGTTGGCAGTTACTGCTTATCCACGTCAGGACATCTAGCACGTAAATTGTCAACGCAACATCATCAGCGTTCAATTTATGGCACAATTAGTCACACCACAGATTATTTCGTGCATCATCTGACTTTTGCAAGCCTGTTTAATCCGCGATAACAGTTTTGGATTTTTGTAAATAGTGCCAAATTTTAATTCAACAACATTCTGCGTGTTCAATTTGTGATGAGAATATTTTGTCAAAGCTAGAAACAGGTTTTGCAGCCGTAGTGTCAACTTCAATTTCTGTCAGTTCAATCTGGAGTAGCTGTGATTGGATACAGTCAAAATGTCAACTCTACGATATTTTAACAGCGGTAGTTTCAGCTCCAAATTTCGTAAGTTTAATCTGTGATAGCTGTTTTGAGATAAGTGCTCCGTTCCTAGCAATGGAAAACTTCAGAACGTGCATAATTTAAAATTTTTATTAAAGTCCCCTTAAGCGTTATTGTTGTATATATTTAAATGTCCTGTACGATATTTCAAATCATGAATGTCCTCGAACCTATGTTAGTTCAGTGTACATCCGAACCTGTTTCATTTGATGACAGTAGGCTATCTTCTTTAGAGAGAACTCTTTCGGGTTTAACTAAAATAATTCAAAGATACGTCCTAAGCAAAGCACAAGTTAATAAACCCGTTGATTAAGTATTTTCGTCCGAATTGGACATATCAGTACAAACGACAATCTAAATCCCCTCCGCTTCCAGTCGGCATTTTCCGAAATATTGGTACTTCAATCACCAAAATTATGTTTATATATGCTGAAATTGCCTGCCCATTCGGATAATTTACCTGACCACTAGCCATAACAAAGTTTCAGTGCATATCCTTTGCGCAAAAACGTGAGTATCAGCTTTCAATTGCCTATTTAATTCTTTGTCCACAAAGAATTAGCCTCAAAGAAAGTGTAGCCGATAAAGTCATACAAAATGGCCAACCTACCCGCATATACGATCCAGATAAATAACTCAATGCACATTTGTACATTATCGATTATAAAACCAGAGAGGAATTTATCGTAGACTCAGGTGCCAAAATGTCTTTTGGAATACCGTTTTCAATAGCCAACTGTCCAGTTATCCTCGCCTTCGGTGGCTAGCGGCGCTTTTTAAAGAAAGGTTTAAAACTTGAATTTAATCATGACTTCATCGTCGCTAAGCTCTTGTAAAAATCCAAGGCCTCGATTTTCTGGTAAATTATCTGCTTATTGTTGATCATGCAAATCAGAAATTCATTGACCTTTCCACTAAACTAGGGCACAGTTTCTGGCCACTAGTTTCTGAATGTTTGAGGTTGCAGATCACATAGCCATCTATCGACGGATATATCGACTATTCAAAAACGCGAATCATTGTTAGATTTCAACAAATTCGAGTTTCGAGTCACTAACGCAATGTAGCAGATTAGATCAGCAGGACAACAACAAGAGTATTGCACTAAAAAATACCGTTACCTCCAGCCAAACACAAAGCTGCTCAAGAGATTCTAAGACTATTGGAAAACGGCATCATCAGACCAACGAATGTTCTTGGGCGTCCTCATCACACCAGCTCTCTAAAGCTAACGGATGATGCAGAGCCTGCGTTGATTATCAAAATTTAAGGTGTGATCAGAGCCAATGTATATCCTAGTCCCACCATAAACACATGACTTGGAATTTTTTTTTGGTAGCAATTATTTCTCAGTAATCGACCATAAAATGGCTACCAATACATTCCGGTAGCACAAGAAGATATAAAGAAGACTACTGTCATCACATCTTTTGGCATTTTTGAATATCTTTCCATGTCAGTTAGTTGCAATTGTGCCACTCGAACATTTCAGAATATCGTGCATAATGTTCCGCGTGATAAATTTGATTGTTTTTTGTCATGCCTTGATAAAATAATGATCTTCAGGGTTCCAAAGCCGAGAATTTTACACAGCAGATCATGGATTCAAAATCAAATGTGAAAAAAGCGCAAATTGCAGCAACACCATGTTGACTTACCGCGAGTTGCGTTCGCAGATTGTTGCAATGCGCTTTCAGTTTCACAATAGCAGATTTAAGCACATTTGCTTAAATCTGCTTTAGTGAGTATTGTGCTATGCATAGTGGCCGGATGATGGTGCTGGAAATAACGCACCGAAACGTTGCCGGCAAACAAAGATGGGATAGCACCGCATTTCCACTGGTTTGTATGAACGATGTTGAAGCTTTCGGAAGAAATGGACAAATACGCCCCAGCCTGATCCAAGACAAAACTGATGCATACTGGGAAATGACGATCAATCGGATCTTAGTGAAACATATAGTGCAAAGCAATAACCCGTGAGCGAAACTCTTGTTAAGTCATCATATGAAGCTTGTACTGCGCAAAAACCCTTCAAAACGTATCTCCAGCAACACCAGTTGATATTCTAGAGAATGGTTTTACACTTCAAGGTATTCAGCTTTTGCTTTCTAAGGCCAATTCGATCAAGAATATTCCGTCACAAATGCTTTGAAAGCTGAGAGAAAACCTTGGGAATACTCAACTACTATCGCAAAAAATTTCTCGATCTATAAATCCATCTGCATCCTTTATGTAGGCATCTGAGTAATTGAAAAGGACTGAGCAGGAGCTCAACTATTTCTTGGTCGTCTGATGACAAGGACTTGCTCCATCATGATGTTGACTCGTAAGCAAATGCAATTTATGCGCAAACATCCAGGCTTCGAAAGACCTTTTCAATTCACCACTGATGCTTGGAAATTCATAATTGGGCCACATTGGGGAAAGAGATCAGCGGATTTTGTAAGCTAACAAGATTTTCCTTGCGTACTGCACTACCATTAGAAACTTCATACGACATATTCGGACGATAACTTCTCGCAATCTATGATGCGGTGAGCCAATTAGTTAGTATCATAGGTAGCAACAGACATGTTGTTTATACAAATCATACACATTTAGTTAGCGCGCTTCGAAATGCGACTTTAACTGTAGAAAAATTCCATCCTGTAGTAGAAATGTAATTTTTACGTTTAAGCAAATAGCAATTTGTCATTTTCTACGTATATTGCAAGCAAGAGATTATTGCAGACACGCTTTCGTTGCCTGACATCTTGCTAAATACACCTTTGCATTCGCCATTCTTGGTCAACTCTATGACTCGCAGAAAGCCAATCTCTGGTACAATTCCTCATATGAGCAAAACAACGCGGCGACATTCATATATGGAAATCATTAGCTCGTCACCCAATGAAGTTCGTTTATAGACTTTGGGAAAGTTCTTCTATTTTCTATTTCACGGATAAATAGCCCCAAAATACAGAACACAGTCAAGAATCGATAGCAGCGCTTTACATCCATCTTATTAACTAATTTACGGCAAAAAAGAACACAATTTTTAATTGAGTTCAAAAATCAAAATTTCAATATAGAAGTACACTAAAATATTTAACGATATATAATGTTAAAAAACAGAGGTAACATAACTAAGAACAGAGTTGCATTGTGATTTATAAAACCCCTTGCAATGCCAGCGCACGTAGTAAATTTATTTTTTCTTGCAAAGTTCTGATTTATTGGAATAGCTTTCGAATAGGCAAGCATGCTCACACACTAAGATTTAATTTACATTTAAAAGCGTTGCGTTGGAATGTCGGCTTTTTCACAGGACAAATCATGATGAGTTACAGATGTGTGCTCAGTACCAATTTTATTTTGTACACACCAAATTGGTATGTGCTCCAACAAGCGTGAATTCATTCTTCTACTGCATCTGCCTACGTGTGATTATCAAATAGTTTCAATTACAATGATAGGTAACGTTAAATGGAGATTGCAGTGTAATATTATTTTTCAAACTAAATAAAGGAAATTTAGTGCTGGTTGTATTCAAAACTCGGTCAGCTGCAAAATATGTGAATGCCAAAGCGGAACACAACATGTTCTGCATTCGCTTCATCACCTCTTCCCCTTTGTGTCTGAAATAAATATACATTTGTTTCTTATCGACAGTGAGAACATTCACAACCAGTTTTAGCATACATTTAGGTTCATACTTATCTATATATTGTGATGCATAAACGTTAATGATATCAGAATTATCAACAATCAGGCTACAAAGAGTTTGGTGAACAAATACGCAATGTCCTATTCCACACTGTCTTAACCAACGCTTTTTTTCCCATTTCACTGAACAGTAACTTTTAAAAGGTAAATATTGTGCTGCCCACATTGTCGTATGGATGACTGATCTGCACAATTTGCCATCAGTTCTACGTTTGACCAAATTCCTGAATCCTACCTTTTTAGGAAACCGCTTTATACAAAATCTTAGATACCAGATTGTTAAACTAAACACTATATTCAGTGAAATTTACATTGTTCGCATTTTGTGACATTTTTAGGTGGACCCTTAAAGCCGACTTACGACACCCATTCGCTAAGTTTCAATTTAAATTGAAAAACTTGTTCGTACATTAAACTATACGTGCATTAATGCTTCTTATCTTACCGTATGTGATCGTTACTGAGGTTATTATTTAATAACTTTTGATTATTCACCATGGCAGGATATTGCAACGGGTGCATTCAAATTATTCATTACCTTTCCTTAATAATTCTGATGTTTACAACAAGGATTTTGCATTAACCAATTTAGTTAAATCAAGGTTGGTTAGATCCTTCTCAGGTGTTGACTGTATGGCATATCTTTAGGTCTTAAGTTCCAGCTAGCCATCTCCAACAAAATAATATTGAATGCTACCTGAAGAAGTGATAATGATTTGAAGATTTAGAAAAAATAAAACATCATTCATTGAGCAGAAAATGGTAAAAATTATTTAAATCAAGGTTGCAAAGTTGATATTGACACCAATTCAAAGTTACAAATGACAGTAAAAAATAATAATTGCATTAGTTAATAAATGCAATAAATTCAATGAAACGCTTTCGTCCTTATTGTTACGGACGAGGATCTAACTTGGAAATTTGCTATGGAACATGCGACTCTATTCAAACAATTACTCTGTTGCACACTACACAGATTTTACAGTTATTCAGTAACTTAGGTTTTGATCATCGTTTACTTGAGTTGGAACCTGTGGTATTTTACTAAATTAAAAGTTCTAACAAGCAACCAAAATCTGTCATTATAGAACGTAAATCACGGTACCTAGGAAAGTTGAATATAAATTAACTTTACACAATTAAAAAATAACTTATTGCGCGAGTGGGGAAAATAATTCGATAAATCATTTTTGCGAGCCTAATTTAAATATCAGTATAAATGAACTACGGCATAAAGAAGCTATGATAATTCATCCAGTAGACTGATTTCGTCTTTATACAAATCTCTTTAGGTATCGCACATAATTTTCCCGCAAATGCGGCTCAAACCATGACCATTTGTTTAGGAATCTGTGACTTTAACTACTGCGCCAATCTGCCGAAGAATACGTTTTCCATGTTCGAGACCTGACTTCAGCGGAATTCTGGACAGTACGTGACGAATTAAAAAAATATGGACGGTCTACTAGAAGTATTGCCTTTTCTGCCTTATACATTGCCTAATTTATACTGAAAAAAATATAACGCGATTCGTTTCTTAATCGAGCATTTATTTCCACCAGCGCAACGAATAATTGTTTAATTGTATGCATCTTAAATTCTCTACTACGTATCCAGATTGCGTGGTGCTTATTTTATAATGACAGACTGGTGATATATGGTTGAAACTTTACTTTTAATTAGTTTCTACGTAGTGTTCAATTGTAAGAAGGCTAACGAAAATCTTTAGTTAATATATAGCCAATAATTGCGTGTAGTGAATGGCAGTATGACGTAGTGGATAGGGTCACAAACGTCGAAGTAAATGTGCATCGGTTCGAGCCCCGTTTGCGGAAAAATACTGCACTGTACTTGAAGAGATTAAAATGAGGACGAAAAATGTCTACAGGATAGATTGCCGTAACTATCATGTACAGTGCTTAGTGTATACTAAAAAACAAATGTATGATATGATTGGTGTTTCTATTAATCTCGCAATCAGGAATTAATTAATGGTTCTCATCACCTGCGCAAGCAATGTTTGCTTATCTGTATAAATTAATCACTTTAGTTTAAATTATAGGGATGTACACGTGAGGCCGATGATGTTGAACTGTTTTTTTTCGCTTTTATAAACACACATACACACATGCATGACTTAAGCTTTTTTCGTAAAATGTCATCATTTGTAATGAGATCAATTTAAATTCATTTGGATGAATTTTCACATTCTGACAAGTGTACACACTTACACATGACACACGTTCATCTATAGGGAACTCAATTTTTGATAAATTATCTACCAGTAAATATAAATCAATCTATTTGAATGAAGATTATCACTTGGCTTCATAAATGTCAAATTTCATAATTCAATGAGCAAACCATTCACAAAGGAGTCCGGAAATGGACGTCGAAATATTTTGAGTATAAATAAGGACAGTGGATGTAATAACCTTATTTCTCAACACAGGTAATAGGTAACTTATCAATCCAGCTTCGCGCGGAAATTCCTTTGTATGACTAAAATTCCGACCGAAATATCCTGGTTTATAAGGCGGAATGTTAAACGAGAAAACTCTAAACACATTTTATACACATTTTTATACATTAAAACTCGTATATTTGACCCAGAATAACAAGGATTACACCATTAGGCCGGTCTGGGGCGTAGGAATGTTTGAACAAAACGCCAAGAAGGTGGCTTTACTAATAGCCAAATCTGTATGGCATTATATATTAGGTGTTGCCCACCCAGTAACAAATTAGTTCAAACATAACCAGAAGGATAAACCAAAGACAGCATGAACGGAAAGTATAATCTCGTGCACATTTTTTACGGGCTTACTGGTGATTCATCAGTATGAGTCGGTAATACACCATTTACCGACTATATATTAGGGTGAGGAACGTGGAAAAATAGGACGGTACAATGTGTAAACCTTTAGTAGTGAAGCTAACTTTATATAAATTCTGCAAAAATGCAATTTCAAAGCTAAGTAATTATACATAATATAAATACCGAGTAAGTAAACAGTACCAACACTATGGCTATTGTGTCAGTACCCAATACCAACATTATTGTGTCGAAAATGTACATGGTACTAACACTATGTTTGTCGAGACGGTACATGGTACCAACTCAATGGAATTCAATGTATGCTAAAGTTCGCCAAAATTGATAATTACAAATATTTCTGTACACCTGTTACACCGATAAGTCTATACACACTGGTCCTGTAAATATCAGTTATCACATTTCGCGGTAATCATGAAATCATTCAATTAAATATATAACAGTTAAATACTGTTTGTTACGGAGAACTAATATATATGCAAATGCTTATTAGGTGTTGAGCACCTGTCTTTGGTTTATCCTTCTGGTCATATTTGAACTAATTTGTTACTAGGTGCGCAACAACTAATACCTAATTGCATATATATATATATATATATATATATATATATATATATATATATATATATATATATATATATATATATATATATATATATATATATATATATATATATATATTTATATTAGGAACAACACAAATTTGTTATTTGTGTTGTTTTCCTAATTATAAGAATACTGTGTTAATTAAAAAGGGTATGGATATATTAATATATATATATATATATATATATATATATATTAGTTCTCCGCCACAAACAGTAATCGAAATATATGGCATTTGCTACATGTTCACGAAGTAAAAACCTAATACAATGCACAATATGACATGCAAATGAAGCTAAAGTTGCATTTTTGCATTTAAATTATATTTAAGTATTCAATTGTCCCACCGTTACTGATTCTCAATCAAAATGCCCGAAAGGACACTTCTATTTGTATTCTGGTCACACTTATTAATTCTGTCGTTAAATCTACCTCGTCGATTTTCAAAAATTGGTCTCGTGCAAAGACATTGAAAGCAAAGGGAATGACATATTCTCAGTTTTGGCGCTTACAACGTCAACATATTTTGCACTGTTTACAATAGCTACGAATCTCTCGGGATATGGCAGGCCAATACAATCGCAACTGGAATATCCCGATGAAGCGCCCGACGCCGAGATGACCCCGAGTTTCATGCCAAATCCATCTATTCTAATTTAGCTGCTCATCCTCCTTTTCACACCAGTAATCTGTTTTGCGGGATCATCGCTTTATTTGGTGTGGACATCGAAGTCCTCTTTGTTAATTGGCTGGCCATTTCTTGACATGTGCCTTTAGTGCTCTGTTTTTCGGAGATCTTGACAAGTGGCGATACTCGAACATCAGAAATTCTGCTGACGGCATCGACTACCGCATTCTCGATATCATCTCAATGGTTAATCTTTAATCGTGTTCCGCGAGTTCTTCAATAGTTCGGTGTACTCGTTTCATTTCAATAACTAGTGACCACCAATGCACTAAGAACTTCTTAATCAGTAATAAATTATGTATTCCAACCGATAACAAAACATGTAAACATTCGTAGTGCCCATTGTACGGCCAGTAGTTCTTCTTCGGTGACGGTATAGTTTTGCTCCGTTTTGGTGAGTATGCGTAATTTAATACCGCTCCTATACCAATATCTGACATGTCAATCACAATTGCTATACCTCCTACCGGGATAGTCAAATTGGTTGCGTCAATCAATTTCCGCTTATATTAGGTAAACGCTTCTTGGGCCCTCTCTGTCCCAAGAAATGTTCTCTCGGCACCAGCTTACATGGACAAGATATGGTTTATACAAATTCACCATAATAATAATCCGGAACAATTATTTTATAGTAGTGCGCAACGGAAAATCTTTGATGGTTTGTTCGTTTTAGCTAAGGCCATACATTCATCTGCTGAAACTGAGGGTCCATAAACCGCACTTGCCGACCTATTTGGAGGAGTAACAAGACCTGGCATCGGTAATTCTGAATAGTACTCGTTAAGTTCCTAATAAGAATGAAAGAGACTACTTGATAAATAGCATTGAAAATATTATGCAATTTTTCGATTATACTATCAACATAAGTATAATAAATATCTGGCAATAAAATTGATTGCAAGTATGTATTAGGTTTTGCGAACCTAGTAACAAATTAGTTCAGTTGTGACCAGAAGGATAAACCAAAGGCAGCATGAACGGAAAGTATAATCTCATTCGCATTCGTTTCGTGCTTACTGGCGACTCATCAGTAGGAGCCGGTATTACGCCCTTTAACCACTATATATTTGGTAGAAGAATGTGAAATAATAGGACGGTACAATCTCCTAGACGAATGTGTAAACCTGTAATATTGAAGCTAACATTATCTAAAGTCAATGACAATGCGACTTCAATGCTAACTCACACTATATAATATATATACCGAGTCTGTAAAGGATACTAACACTATGGCTATTGTGTTAGTAACTGATACCTTTTTTGAAATCGATGAGTACCGGATACTAACACTATGGTTTCCGAGTCGGTACATGATACCAACCTGATGGATATAAATTTATGCTAAAGTTCACCCAAATTGAGAGTTACAACAATTTCCGAACACCTGTTACTCCAGTTAAACCATACACTCTGGCCTTCATCGATATCAGTTATCACATTTGGCGGTAAGCATGACATCATTCAATTCAATATATTACAGTTAAATGCTGTTTGTTGCGACAGAACTAATCCATATATGCCAAGTATGTATTAGGTTTTGCGAACCTAGTAACAAATCTAGTTCAGTTGTCGACCAGAAGGACTAAACCAAAGGCAGCATGATTATACTTTCCGTTCATGCTGCCTTTAGTTTATCCTTCTGGTCACAACTGAACTAATTTGTTACTAGGTTCGCAACACCTAATACATACTTGCATATATATTATTTCTTCGCAACAAACAGTATTTAACTGTAATATATTGAAGTGAATGATGTCATGCTTACCGCGAATAAATAAACAAATAGTATCAATTTTTAACCACTCAAATCAGTGCGTACCAACCACATCACAATTTAAAATTTATAAATATAACTAGCATTTGGTTAAACAGGTATGTTGTATAGCCAGTCAAAGTCCAAAAATTTGGCAGGGAAATTCGTTAGTGGATTATTTTGGCAAATTGCATGAAATAAAAGAGGACCTATCAACTAGTAGACAATACGAAGAGCGATGAAATTTGCGCAATATCAAACTTTCTGTCCCACAGTGTGATTTATCGCAAATAAATTATATATACATTTTTTTTAAATGTGTTAATGATATGTATTGTCAAAAGAATTCGTGTAAAATAACGGTAAAATTTTTAAAACCAATTAATCAGACAATTTGATTTTAAAAAATTGAAAATTTTATTATCTCGACGTGTGGATCTCTGTAAAATTCCTAAGACGACAATGGACATTTACGCATATGTACAAATTTGTTCCGCGTTGTGAAATGACACTTTACTTATAAGTGACTGATTGCGGATTGTTTCTCATCTAGGTTTTTAAAAAGATGTAAACTTTTGGTTATAAACTACTAAAACAATCCAAAAACAAAATTTTCTCGCTCGACAAGTCTGTATCTTTAAATTGATTCCCATTTGAAATGAACGATTTAGTGCAAATTATAATTTTCATTATTCAACATTTTAGAAAAGGTTAGCACAGTTGTCAATTAATTTATTTATATACAAATTACATAAATTTCGTTTGCTACCTAAAGTCGTTGATTATTTATAATGTAAACAAATTTATAAAATTTTGCTATTCTACTTTTCATTACGAGTAGCATGAAATAATTCATCATTTAACGATCTTGCAAAATAACTAACCTTTAGCCACACGTCTAGTATATCATTCATAGAAATCAACTTCTCCTCCCAGGCCTTCATTTCTTTCTCAAAAGGTTTGACGAATGGAGAGCCTCGCATAGTCTGCGCTTTTATTATGTGATCATCTAACAGAGCTTGAATATCGTCAACTGCCGATAAAATTGAAATTCCCTAGATCAGTTAAAATATTGTCGTAAACATGACAAATATAGTTTTCATAAAAATTTTATTACTTAAAATACACTAGTTTATCGATTTTTAAATATCCCTGGGAAAATAGCATTTAAGCCTATGCCAATATTCTTATTCGCATAATCTGTTTCAAAAGTTTTATCCTGCTATTACACTTGACTTAATAAGAAAGTAAAAACCATTCTGGAATATTATATGTGCCTTATCACCTATTTTGTTTTAGATGCCTTCTAGTAAATTTTTACTTTGATACGATGTCATATGAAAATTCATAAACATAGACATTATTTTTGCGTATTTAGACATATTTTTGTATTAAACATTGATCCATTTTTTAAAATAGTTTTTTTAAATATTTAAATGTTAAGAAATTGCTTAAATATATCTTCTAGAAATTTCAAAATTGGCATATGTTTTCAATGACTGAAAAGTATTCGTAGATTTTAGTCAAATAAATTTAAGTCAAAATGCATGAAATCTATAAAATATTAACATAGATTTGTCATTCTTTGTTATGCACAAATTTGAGAAGTAAATTTTACAACACATCATCAAGCCATAATTCCTATTTAGAAGAAAATCAGAATGTTTCACAACTTTGTCAAAAGCAATTTTTTGCGTAAACTTCTCCAACCATTCTGAAGCAAATATACTATCCGCCAAAATAAAATCATAGCAGAATGTAAACGAAAGTGACCCCTTATAAAGTGCTAGAAGATGAAGATGGTATTCCTTAAAGTAAATATGATAAAATTATTAGCTATTGTTAGAGTAGAACAGAAGCGACGTTACGAAAGCTATAAAAGAGCAAAAGTCAAATATATTTACGAAAAATTAGGTATATACGTATTATTACCAAATAATATAGATTAAGCAGAAGGATTTTTTTTATTCACATCTTTAAATATAACTTTAATTAATTATTACATCTTCTAATAATTTTGTTGTTAGCCGTCTATTTGACTCTAATGTGTTATGTATCTAACTGAGTTATCAACATAAATAACATACTATTTGGTTCGTTATCTATTGATCTTTTAATATGTAACACACTTAATAAAATACTAGTTTTTCGCCAGTATAAATTTTTTTAAAACTTAGTCAAACAAACTAACAATAGATTTCATAAAAATAATGTTATGATGAGAGTATCACTAGCTATGATTTCTTTTTTAATTGCAGACCAATAATAAAAAACAGAATTTCATTTTATTCAACATGCTACACAAAATTGGATGGCTACCATTAATAACATGTAGATATTACATAAGCATGGTTGAAGACAGATAACATTTATGAAATATATATTCTTAAAAACATACTAAATCTTCCATTTTCGCTTTCTTACGTAGATTGAAACTAACCCGAACAGCTACATAGCAAATATTTAGTAGACCTCGCCAAAGTTATATTGCTAATTAAATGGTGGCATGTTTCATTTCTCAGGTAGTGAAAACATAATTATTACAAGTTAGTTTAGCTAAAAAAATTATTAAACCGTTATTCACATTTAATTCATCATGAATATAAAAATTTAAATTTCCAAACAAAGTTGAAAGGGCACTCGGATATAAAATGTAATTAGTTCAATTTCTAAATTTGATAATAGCAAATGCTATCACTGACGGCACGGCCAATGATCTTTTAGTTGTATAAATGATCAATTCAAGAAGGCTTCACGCTGTCTAATGCTGCTTGTACCGGGACATTAGTATACATCGATACAACGTCCAGGCTAGCCATTATATCATTATCATTCAAATTATATCTACTAATAATGTCAATAAAATGATATGTATTCTTTAAAGTATAGTCTAAGAAATAAGTATATTTTCTAATTCTGTTGCATAGAAATTTCGACAATCTATACGTTGGTGAGATTTGTACATTAACGATTAATCTAAGTGGATTCCCCTGTTTATGAATCTTCACTAGACCATAAACACTCGGATGGACTGTGCCACATTGTATTAATGAATTCCCAAGTCCTGGTTCTAATTCCTTCGACTCAACCATTCTATTAATTATAGTCTTAACTTGTCCTTGTAACTTATCAGATGGATCTTTATTTATTTTATTATATACCTCTAAATTATTTAATTGTTCATACACTTTCAATTCATAATCTGACCGGTTCATAAGTACCGTTGCACCACCTTTATCTGCCTTAAGGCATATTACTTTATTGGATAATAATTCTGCTCTTAAGCGTTTTAGATCATAACTCTGCTTGCATCTCACCTCTTTGTGCTCTAACACCGCTTTGGACACATCCAATTCAAACCTAGTCGTACCTTTGTCTGGGAGAAACTGGGCAATCTTTACTGTTTCTGTAATTATCTCATTCCTAGGTACGTAATCAATAGGGATCGCAGTATTAAGTCCAAGATTAAGAATTTGTTTTTGGTCTTCCTTGAGATCCATTTTCGATAAATTAACTAAACGTTTGGACATGACCTCTTCAATTTTCTTATTTCTCAAAGGGCAATTAATTCCCAATTTTGCTAGTTTTTTTCATGCCTTTGTCTAATTTTTTAAATTACATTATCCCTCGTTGTGTCTGTGAAGTCTTCAATATGTTTGAAATCCAACATCCGTAATCTCGCCAGTAATATGGATCTTATTTTTGTCTTCTCTCTAATCAGTTCAAATTTACGTTTGTTTAGTTTATTAATCGATATTTTTATTAAATGTAAACAAAGCTCATGCTTAAGAGTATTTCCTACTTTATCCAAAACGAATGAAAGTTTAAATCTAAAACATTTTGGTATAACATTAAATTTTAAACATTTATTAAGGAACGAGGTATTTTCCACTTGCCTAACAATCTGCATCTTCTTCCGCTTGTACTGATTCATAAGTGTGACGACTGTTGCATCATATTTGATAGTCAAGTATTTCTTGAAGTTAATATTTTGCGGTGTGTCAGCTTCAATACTACAAATGCCGCGTTTTGCGTACGCGGGTAATAGCTGTACACGGGCAGTTACACAAAGATCCGATTGATCACAATTTCCAATTTTGTTTTGTCTTTGATCGGGTTGACTTGTTCTTCGTTCAACTGGAAATGCGGTTCTATCACATCTGTGATTACTGGCGCCGTTTCGGTGCCTACTTTCCAGCACCATCCTCAGACAACACAGTACAACAATAGCAGATTTAAGCAAATGTGGAAACCTCGTTCCAAAACCATTCTATTTATATATATTTGACTCAACACTAGTTTTAATCATAGAATTTGTCTCAGTAACTAAACTCAATATATAACTATTTATAACTAGCAGACCAATCATTACCTCACGTATACATAATCTCATATCGTATGCCGAATATTGTAGGGGAGAGAGACAGTATCAAACATTTTGTTATTTGTTATAACTGTATTGCTACTATGTCACGGTAAGCAAAATTCAAAAATAATAAAACTAAAACCTTGA